>CAVLJG010000004.1:62199724-62219724 GCA_963669975.1 Acanthoscelides obtectus
TGAAAATCACAATAGGATTGCACTGTAAGTCCGGGTGGGTCGCAGTCGCACAAGTGTATACTCGCGACGGCTGCTAGCTCGGAACTGTAGATAATTTTTTTTTTTTTTTTTTTTTTAACGAGGGGGGAATGCATTTACGCACCATACCATAGCACGAGCTACGACGTGTGTGGGGCTCCAGGGTCTTGAAGAGATCACCTAATACCCACTAAACCCTAAACCTCCGCGTGGCCCGACTCATCAGCGTCTCGGTAGGCCATGTGTTGTGCGTGACCTGCGGTCTGCTACAACGTCTCCTCATGTGTTTCAGTCTCTGGGAACGCCGGGTTGGTTCCCTTTACCTCGCACATTCTATCGATGTCGTTAAGCGATCATCGATAGAGGGTCTGCTAGTTTCTCTTGAAACTCTTGTTTTCGAGAAATCAAGAGTTTCAAGTCATCTTACCAATAGATAGATAATTTGCGGTGATTCATAGGTATTTATAATCTCGATTTTATCCCCACCACTTTTTAACTGACCACAGTGTTCCAAGGTCACCGCTGTTATCGTTGGCCGGTATTAACCCGTTGACAGCCTGCGCTCCCCGCCCATTCAGCCATGCTTGACTGTCCCGCCCGGTACTTCTTGCATATCACCGCTACGACAACACCTGCGCTGAACGACTATCTACCTAGCCTCATTTGCAACGTAGGTGATTGCCTTGTTGGAATTTATTAGATACACAATATAGACTGTACTATGTTTTCAATATTGCATCAATGTTAAAAATTAAAACTTACCAGAAATTATTTACAATCACTTCACGCACGAACTTTACAAGCCTGTATGTAGATAAGGTGCAACTGCATCTATTGCTAATTATTAACTGTACGCACCACATATGAGCAATTCCATTTTTATATGCCCACTGAATATGATGTGTTGACTATTGAGATCATCCTATACGCATTGTTCCCGCGAATTTTATAATACATACGTATTTTCCCATTTAAACTGAATCCGCAGAATTGGATCTATAATTACCATTATTCATAGGCTTTTATCGATTTAGATGCAAATATTTACCGCAAAACATGAAATGAGCCACATCACTTACGCATAGACGTGTTTTCCAATCTATTATGTTGAAAAATATCCCTATCCCTCAAAGTACACAACGCAAACTTACCCGCGCATCACCAACCCCAACACCTACCACGAACGCCACAAACGCTATCTACACCCCCCGTAGTACGCCCGCGCCAGCACCAACCAGAACGAGCCCCATGCACATGTGCATGCACAATATATCAATCCATTTATACAATCCCATTAAGCTAAGGTACTTGTAAAGTTTATTCTTCAACGTTCTTTTGGCTCTTTCAACAATGGCTGCTTTCTTGATGCTATATGTGCTATAATGATTAATATCATGTTTCTTCATTAAAGTTTAAAATTTACTATTGTAAAATTCTTTACCTTGATCAGATTGTAGATTTTTCGATGTACGTTTCGTATGTGTGAGGATATCCGAAAACGCACGAGTTATATCCTCAGCCGTATTTGTCTTTAACGGTCTAGTCCACATAGACTTGGAAAAAGAATCGATTACAACGAGAAATAATTTGAGATTTTTATTTTTATGAGCGTAAGGTCGCATTTCAGCCAAGTCCGTCTGCCGTAAATCGTCTAAGCCTTTAATGATTGTACGTCATCTCGGATAATCTTTTCGAGCTTGTGCAGCTCGTTAACTAGTTGTATCTTCTCCTTGGCGTACGTCATGTTCCTACGCTTTAAATCATTGTTCCATAGGCTTTATACGTTTATCAAGATCATATGTTCTCACTGATACATCTGATGTTCGTCCTTGCAAAAGTTGGAATTGAGAGGATAAATCAATAATATTTTTCCGTATTGGAATCAAATCTGTATAAGACTGAATCGTATCCAGTTCCTGTCTTATTCTTGTTGTTATATTTGCAATAGATTCGTCTACATATTTTTTTGTTGCTATATGTTTACCAGATGTAGGCGGATTTCTCGGAATAAACTGTTAATGGATCTGTTTTTGCTGTTATTTTTTGTTTAAAACCAATCACTGACGTATCTACGTATTTTTTAGTTGCCGCATCTGAATAATCTGTAGGATCTTTTATATTACAAAACTTTACGTTCTTAAAGTCAACATTTCCATCAAAAGTATGGGGAAGGTTAACTTTGGAGGTATTATACGCATTTACGGAAGTTTCTTTTGTTTATCAAAGCGACGTCCGAATTTATCAAGACTCATCGTGTAAATGAAAGGCCTGCAGCTAGATTACTGTATTATATTAGCTTCTGTCAGCTCATTGAGGATGGCTACTATTTCATTATCATGCGACATATTGCCAGATTCCTGAGATGCCATAAGGAGCTTAAGTCGATTGATTAATCCATTGGGATCATCCCAGTACACGTATTCGATTGGATCCTCGTTTTATGTCAAATAATCACCGATGCCTTTTCCTGTTGGTGGTGGTGGTGGTTTTGGTGTTGCTGTTGTTGTTGAGCTTGTTACTGATCGACTAAGTGGACTACGTATTTTTGTAGATGTTGATCGTGCGACTATCGAACCTTTTTTATTTTTCTGCACATCTTTAAAGAGAGGTTTAATAATGTGATTATATTTAAAACCTGTCGAAGCTTTTAGGCGTCCAAGCGAATCTAAATGAACACCGGTACTTTGCAATAGGTTTTTATAGGGTTTTAAATCTTCATCACTATAGCTTGGGTCATTATAGAATAAAAGTTGATACAACCCACGAAGCCATGCACCTGCTAAGTTACCCTCAGGTAATATCTGTATTTGACCAGTCGCTCTATCAAATATAATTCTGCGTTTACCTAACATCCAACCAATATTGTCGGTATATATAAGTCCATAATTTTTATCAATTTTATCGCATTGTGTCCAAAAATCTTGTAAGTAATTAAGACTTATTGGGGGGTATTGATCTAAGTATTTTGCTATTGCTTCTTGTGAAATATCGTCATCATCAGGATGCATTTCTTCTTCTTCTTCAGCTGTTTCTGGTCTCGGTATATTACCTTGTTCATCGGTTGAAGCCACATCTTCTAAATTGAGATAGTTGGATTCTGTGAATACATCATCATCGTCATCATCCTGTTTCAATTTTTCTTCTTTTTTAACAATAAAGGAAGGATGCTGAGGCTGCTGTGCCTTAGCCAATTGCTGAAGAGATTCAGATATTGGTTTGAAAAGTTTCCTAATAGATTCATCTTCTGCAGTTCTACCCAACTTTGAAGCAAGATACTTTTTACGTATAGCTCGAGCAAGTTCTGCGATCTTTCTCTTATGACTAGCAACGGCAACTTGGTCCTTTGACATCATGTTACTGAATGATCACGTACATGATAAGCCTACGATTTTATGTATTTGTCAAAGCCTACTCTGTATCGACCATAATTAAGAGGAAAGTCTTTAACAATAACTAACGTGCCGTAGTTTTCTGTCCAACATGCCGAACACATTTTTTTAAATACTTCAAAGGTAACATCTGGAGATACATGTTCATCAAATATATGTTTTAGATTAATTTCATCTTGCCTAAATAATATTATTATGTTACAGTTGTCTCATATGAGCTGTTTTGGAATTTTAGAGTATGTTTGGCAGAGGTATGCAGCATCGATATCCTTATGACGACACATGGAGTGATACTCTCGAATTTTCTGCTGTCCATCACACGAAACGTCGTCAACGATTGATATAGAGCTATTTTTAGCCTTACTCGGCCTTATAAGTTCTTCATTATCCTTAAATGCGAAATAAACAACGCCCTTAGCAGCGGAAATCACTTATTGAAGCAGTCGAACTTTGGTTGATACAAGTATTTTGAATAAACATAAACCTTTTTAAATTAAGCACCGTTCGGATGGAAAAGCAGCGCCAGCATTACGTTCGTTTTTCCACATCCGCTTGGTCCGCAGATGATGGCGCGAGACGAATTCGGTAACAATTTACCATGTTTGCTATGTTGAGTTTTTGCTGTAAAATCCAAATTATCAATGGGTAATGTATGCTCTTGTTTGAACAACCTTCATCGTGTGGCACTCGGATAAGGAATGTGAAAGTATATATACATATATATATATATATACAGGGTGAGTTTGAAGTTGAGTCATTAATTTTCAGATAATGATTGTAGAAGGAAGATAAACCAAAATATGTGTGTAAAAATAAAAAAAAATAAAAAAAATGTTTACCTTGTTTTATAAAGTATCCTCCCGACAAGTATTTCAGTGCGGACCTGTATTTGATCGTGAGGCCTTGGAGCACCGGCATGCCGTCCCCTGTGAGGTCTTAAGTCACCTGATTCACGAGCCCGTTGTACTACATTAACAAAGGCACGAGGGTTGGTTGCACTCGATGGGAAACCGACACTGACTGTATACAACTGAATAGAATAATTGTAAAAACATCGTTCCAAATCTTTCGCTTTTTTGTTTCCGATGCGATGAACGGATAAGGCGGATTATATCCGTTGTTGCCAAACACGAGCACATAATATTATTATTGAGACAGGGCGGAACTCAAACTTCCAAAGGGCTATAACTTTGTTACTTTAATTTTACCAGAAAAATGGTAAAGGAAAAAAACATTTCTTTTGATCAGATCTACTCACTGTTAAAATAAATGACTCAACTTCGAAGTCACCCTGTATATACAGGGTGACTTTGAAGCTGAGTCATTAATTTTCAGATAATGATTGTAGAGGGAAGATAAACCAAAATATGTGTGTAAAAATAAAAAAAAATAAAAAGTTACCTTGTTTTATGAAGTATCCTCCCGACAAGTAGTTCAGTGCGGACCTGTATTTGATCGTGAGGTCTTGGAGCACCAACATGCCGTCCCCTGTGAGGTCTTAAGTCACCTGATTCACGAGCTCGTTGTACTACATTAACAAAGGCACGAGGGGTTGGTTGCACTCGATTGGGAAACCGATCCGCATAAACATGTGCCATTTTTTATTTCGTTTGAGCCACGCAACAGACACCACTATTCACTCACGCGTTACCGACTGACACTGACTGTATACAAGTGGATGAAATAATTATAAAAACATCGTTCCAAATTCTTTCGCTTTTTTGTTTCCGATGCGATGAACCGATAAGGCGGATTATATCCGTTGTTGCCAAACACGAGCACATAATATTATTATTGAGACAGGGCGGTACCCAAACTTCCAAAGGGCTATAACTTTGTTACTTTAATTTTACCAGAAAAATGGTAAAGGAAAAAACATTTCTTTTGATCAGATCTACTCACTGTTAAAATAAATGGCTCAACTTCGAAGTCACCTTGTATATATATATGTAGATATTGCTAACGCATTATCAACAGTTCTCATGTTGATGTAGAAGGGTGAAGGTGTTGTAAACTCTCTGTTAAATAATCTTCCGATAGAACTCCACTTACCTTCGTATCAGTTTCTGGGGCGTAAGTGTGCGATAAATTAGGATATTTTTTTATTCTTACACCCACACATGCATATTTTCAGCGGGAACTAAATTAAAGAAGCGACTAGCACGAGGAGATCATGGAAAGAACCCATTGGATCGTGCTGCAAGAGATCACGATATCGCATACTCCTTATACAAAAATTTGAAAGACAGACACAAAGCTGATTGGATTCTTGAGAACCGAGCCTGGGAACGTGTAAAAGAACCTGACGCTTCACTAGGAGAAAAGACTGCAGCTTGGCTAACAACCACCGCAATGAAGGTTAAGCGAAAATTGGATATGGGACAGAAAAAATCCTCCCCCTCTTCCTCCTCTTTCCGACGATGTGTTTTCTCCAAAATCAAAAAGTCCTTGAAGAAACATACTCCCACGACATTAAAAAGTCTGCATTATTTGCTCTTAAAGCGGCAAGAATAGCGGTGAAGGGTGCAGGTGGAAAAGATAAAGTTCAACTACCTAGAATAATTCTCATCGAAGGAAAATCTGGGGGATTTCTACCATTGATTTCCCTTTTTACCGGGTTAAGTGCCTTAGAGGCGCTCGCAGGAGGGGCTGCAGGTGTGGCAAAAACGGTCGTTGATGCCAAGAATACGCAAAAGAAATTGGAGGAAGACCATCGTCATAACAAAGCTATGGAGTCTTTGGGTAAAGGATTGTATTTGAGAAAAAATGCTAAAGGTGGTTATGAGTTGTACCTCAAAAACATGACAAAAAACTAAAGTTAAGCTACCCAAGAAAGCGCTTCATGATTATGAAATAAATCAATATGCGAAGCTCTTGAAAATACCTCATTTCCGAGGTGTGTTCATGCGTGACACTTTACCACGAGACGGTCCACGTAAACGAGAATGCGCCGTCGTGAACTTAGATATTTCACAAAACAACGGAACTCATTGGGTAGCTTATAAAAAGATAAACAACAAAGTTGACTATTTCGATTCATTCGGTAACCTTAATCCTCCGCAGAAACTTGTTCGATATCTGAAGAACGCCAGAAAACAACGATCCTTACCAAACTTATAATCAAGTTAAATGTGGACAATTGAGTTTGAAATTTCTATACAACAACAACAATGATGTATAATAAAACATTTTCGGAATTTACTTCAGAAGAGTTTGAGAAGAAGAAGAATATCCCGCCGCCGCCGCTGGAATATCTAATAAACAATGTGAGACCTGCAGAACTGTTGAGTATATGGCACAAACTGCCTGCAGAATACACGTCAAATCTTGATCTTCAAATACGACTGTCATGCTATGTTCACTATAATAGACCTGATTGGACAACACATTGGGGTGGACCGGCTACTGCTCAAGCAAATTGTTATTTCTGTGAATTCTTCATTCGAAAATAAAAACTTGAATAAATGTCAGTACACAGCTATATTTTTGTTCATTCATCATGTCATAGTTGTTGAGAGTAAATAGCACTGCTCATATATTTTCATTTCGTCCTTCAACACCGATAGTGTTAGATCCGAAAAAAGATTATGAATTGGCGCTTAGGTCTTTTACTTCATAGAATTCCATACCGAATATCGAAAAAGGAGATAAATTTTATTATGTCGATCAGATAGGTCAGTTAAAAGTCATCGAGTTTCCCACAGGCTGTTATGAAATTACTGATATAGAAACATTTATACGAATGCAGATCAATCTCTTTATCTGAAAGTGACAATAATACACTGCAATGTGAAATCTTTAACAAGTATTATAAAATAGTGTTTACAGAACCGAATAATTTTGGACATCTGTTGGGATTCCCGAAAAAAGTTATTAATCCTGGTCAAAGGCATTCTCTTCTGATTTACCTGTAAACATAATAAAAGTATCGACCATACACTTTGATGCTAACATTACGACGGGAGCCTTTGTCGGAGACACGCCTGCACACACGATCTACGAATTTGCCGGGATACGCTATAGTCGAAACACCTTAAATTTACTATATCTACCTGTTATACCGAAACAAGAAATAACCAACATTACAGTGTTGGCTTTAGATCAAGACGGTCGTCCTGTAAACTTTCGAGGGGAAAATAGTACTCTTGTGTTGTAGTGGTGCTTCCGAGGTAATTTCGGTATTACCCAAACACCTAAGCATCCACGTACTACATCAAATATCCTGTTTCTCCGCTCACTTGGATATCATGTCAATAACAACAACAAGAATCATGTACAAAAAACTAGAAACTGAGGCAGCAGCAGCATATACTTCTCCGATGTTTGATCTATATCGATCTCCAGCGTTCGATGAATCTATTCTCAAGGCTGATTATAGATCCTATACGCCGTACATCAGGTCATTTAATTGCAATGATGTTGTGGAATTTAGCATCAATCGAGTAGATTCGTTCTTTGCTATGAACGCTTCCATGCTGTCTATCAAGGGAAAAGTGGAAATAACTGGAGCAGGAGATGTATCTTTAGCTCCAAACTTCGGTGCCTTCCTATTTGACTCTTGCACGTACAGCGAATCCGCTAGAGAAGTTGAAACAGTACGTGATCCTGGAATTGTAAGTACTGTCCGAGCTTACGTATGTTACAGTAATGAAGACTCAAATCATATGGCTATAGCTGGATGGAACTATCCTACAACACCTTTACTGGCATCCACACATAACAAGTCTTTTAGCTTGCTAATGCCGCTTAAGCATATTGTCAACACTTTCAATGATTATCCTATGAATACGTGTGGCAGACAAACTCTCAGATATGTGAGAGCTATAAACGATAACGATTCTATTATTATCAAGGAAAAAACTGGAACGACGACGACAGCGAAAATAACTATTGAAAGCATGGAATTGAAAATCAAATATATTTACTCCAGTGATGATGTGAAAGAACAACTTTTGAAAGCTATTCAAACTGATAATCCGATACTTATACCATTTAGAAAATGGGATCTGAATGAACTGCCTGCAATTACCACGGATGCGAGAAGGGAAATATGGTCAGTTAAAACTAGCACCGCAATCGAAAGACCGCGTTTCCAAACTGGTAGACGTGACGTCGCTACCGCAGACCCGACCCTGTTTGACCACGTGAATGCTGCTAGTATTCGAGTATCGTTGAATAGTGGATACTATCCCAACGAACGTATGCAATTGGATTTTGCAAACAATCACTTTACTGAAGCTCATTTCAACTATAGCGACTTTCAAACCAGCTATACAACTTCTTCTTCTTCTCTAAAGCGATGTCTTTTGGATTATGCATCATTTAAAAATCGTAATTCGTTCGTTATTGATTGTTCCAAACAACAGGAAACCATGAAATCATCAACTGTTTATGTTAGATTGGATATCGAAGCCGATGCTGGCTTTCCAGCCAGCACCAAGGCCTACTGCATCATTATACATGACTGCTTAATGGAGTACTTCCCCCTCACCGAAGTTATTAAAACCATCTCGTAAGCAAGACAGCTCAGCATCAGACATCATGAAGATCGCGTTCGTTGACATTCAAGGCTTTATAGTTGACGGATTATTCGTACCTAAAGAACTATGTATCGAAATTGGTTTCACGCGGAGTCATTACATCTTTACACCTCCGCAACCTTTTTCTACATTAAGTAATAAAGACAAGAAAACTGCTGCGTACTTGGAGAAGAATTTCCATGGTCTCAAATATTCCTCCGGTGACGATGAATATTCCAAGTTAAATGAAATATTTGAAAATAAGGTGATATATGCGGCTGACTATGACTACGTTCGTGGTGAACAGAAAGCAAACTTTTTGCTCAAGAAATGTCACATTTTCGGTGTTTTTCCCATCATTATGATGTTTGCAAGTATGGTGGTACACCGTATGCAACTGGAAACTTTGTTGCTGATTCCAATCCATGTCACACCAACGGACAATTTTCCTGTACCCAGAGAAATGTTGAACGTCTACGCCACTGGTTTTCGAATATACTATTACCTACATGGTCTTTTTTTTTCTATTTTCAATAAAATATGAAACGTATTATTGTAATTTTTATTACTAATATGATGCTTAACAGTATAATCGATATGTTGAGCGGTGTGCTTTCACTATTTGTAGTCTTGTGTGTATGTCCCTGCAGCCAGTGGGGCTAGCACATATAACGCACGCACGCACGCACGCATGCACATATAAGGTCTGAGTCCCCCATGAGCGACCCCCCCCCCCACACACACACACACACACACAAACACACACTTGCCATGTGAATGGGGCTTGTCACGATCTAACGATATAGCGTCGGTCCGTCGGTCGATCGGTAAGCGGTCCCCGTGGGGCCTCGAAATTTCTACCGACCCCCCCCTCCCTGTATGTGAAACACTACGACACCAGCGCGCCATCCTATAGCTAGGTGCGACAACAAATCGGCACCATCTAGCGGTGAGAGGTACAACTCACACCTCCCTGTATGTGGATCACTCTACGAAACATGAGCAGCGTGTCATCCTACAGACAGGTGCGGCAACAAATCTTATGTGTGTGGCGCCATCTAGGGGCGAAAAGCACAACCCATCAATTACGGATGACGTTTTTGGCGTGGCACCATCTAGCGGCGAAAAAAACAACCCATCAGTGGCGAATTACGTCATCCTCCGCGCCATCTAGCGGTGAGATCCTCAACTCATCAATGACACATGACGTGTGTGTAGCGCCATCTAACGGCGAGATCCACAACTCATCAATGACACGTGATGTTTTACAGATGCCGTTTGTGGGTGCGGCACCATCTAGCGGGGCGATCCCGAACTCATCAATGACGCATGACGTCATCATATCTCTATCTTTCTCCAATACATCGTCCGCCGCATTCTCTCTCTCTCTTACACATTGATTTCCCCATATGTGTAGTAGAACCGGCAAAGTATATCTACTAACACACCATCTATCAAGTGGCCACCTTTATTGGCCAAAACAAAATGTGCCCGTTTCGCTGCGTTTTCCATTACTTTTTCGAGCATCTCTGGTGGTATAGCGGCGATTGCGGCACGAATGTTTGCCTTGAGTTCTTCAGTGGTCTGGGGCTTGCTGGCGTACACTTGAGTTTTCAAATAACCCTACAAGAAGATGTCCGGTGGGGTCAAATCTGGAGACCTGGATGGCTAGTCAATGTCACCTCTTTTTTGACATCAGACGTCCAGGGAATTTTCGTTGCAGAAACGCATTTGTGGGCAGACATAATGAGCCAACGTCCACCGATACCGATTTCCATCGACTGTTTCGTTTTCATTGAAGAAAAATGGCCCAATGATGGTTTGGGCGCAAACGCCGGCCCAAACAGTCACTTTCCGGTCATGCAACGGCATTTCGTGGATCTCATGTGGATTTGCCGTCCCACAAATGCGGCAGTTTTGCTTATTAACGCAGCCAGAGAGGGTCTCGTCGGTCATCACAATTTGCTTCCAAAAATCAGGTTCAGCATCAACCATTCGAGCGACTGTTTGGACGTATTCCAAGCGATGTGGACGGTCAGTTGGCAATCTTTTTTGTTTCAACTGCACCTTATAAGGAAACAAATGCAAATCATCCTTCAAAATGTGCCGCAACGTGGTTCCACTGATGCCAAAATGCTGAGCACGGTGACGATACGACACTTTTGGGTTCTGGGCAACGCTGTCCCTGACCGTTTCAAACAATTGATTGGAACGTCTTGGTCGTTGATGAACGGTATGTTGACGATCTCCCACTGTCCCGTACTCAAGAAAATTCGAAACCAAACGACGGATAGTGTTGTCAGACGGTGCCTGTTTGCCACGATATTTTCGACGTTATGCACGTTGCGTTAACACAACTGAACGACGATTTTCAATGTACATTGTGATTACTTCGGCGCGTTTTTTCAGTGTAAAGCGATTCATGAATAAAATTGTAGTAAATTGACGTTTCAGTAACACGTATACCCAATCACTCGGTTGGTAAATGTCAAAGTCATTCGATGTTTCAATACCGACATAAAAGGTGGCGCACCCGGTACATTTCAAAGTATTCAACGTCAGCTTGAAGGCCTTTCTCTGCCAACAAATCAGAAAGATTAAACTAATAATTTTCTAAGAAAACAAAGAATCTACAAAATGACTTCTAGCGATGCGGATATGGCAATTGAATACTGTCCACTCGTATCCTGATCGTTGTATTTGAAATTCATATTTTACTGCAGGTCATAGATAAATACATATGATAAGAAAATAGATTAAGAATCTTGGTCTGAAAGAACAAAACAAACTTCAGTTAATATGTGCAGAACTGTGAATCGTCATAAGTTACCGTAGAATAAAAACTGGCACATTCATCAGATTCACGAACCTGTTAGGAAACTTTAACTTCTTCCAGACAGCCACCACTTTTGCAATTAGAATTAGAAGTGTAAAGTGTCCTGTCACAAAACTGAAAATACATTAGCGTGAAAAATATCCACCTGTACAATTAATTAAAACACTAGATTGAAACATATGATATTATTTCTTAATAACAACAGTTTTCTTGGTAGTTTAGCAAGATATTTGAGGTACATCAAAAATATGGAAGTGGCTCTACGTCCATTCTATTGGACGAAACTTTTTAATTGAAGAAGGTTTCTTCTGAACCTTTGCTAGTTTTTGTGGAAGCGTAAAGGCTGCTACACACAGTGTCCGCGGCAGGGCCGCCGGGCAAGCCGCCGGCTAAGCCTCCGTATACCCGGCGGCATACAAAGCCGCCGGCCTTGCCGCGCAAAGGAGCCGCCGGCATTGCCGCCGGGGTATGCCGGCGGGTTACGCGGCTTGCCGGCGTCACTTCGTTCCTGGCATTCGAGCGGTAGTGTTGCGCGGTTTGTGTGTTTAAACAAATTAAAATGTCGTTTAATTGGGACGACGAAGCTGTGCTGCTCTTAATTGAAAAATTTCATGAAAATGATATATTATGGAATCCCAGAAATGCAGACTATAAGAATAGGAACAATCTACGCACTGAACATAATTGCAAGTGTATTTGACATTGATAAAGGCGAAGTAGAGAGAAAGTTAAAAAATGTAACCTCTCATTATTTTCGGGAAAAAGAGAAGTTCGAACAGTTGCACAAATCTGGTGCAGGCATAGACGATGTACAGAAACCCAAAAAACATGCTATTGCGTAAACGCTGACACCCCACATCATCTTTTTTATACTTTTCTATCATTACAGTACCGTTTCGCCATTTTCTATTTTGTAAACTTGGGTGCAACCCAAACCTTCTCGTCCTTTTGTATTTTTTTCTTATTAAAATAAAAATTACAACTGCGGCGGCTATGCTGATGATTTCCTTATTCATTTTAACCAACCAACCATAAAATATGCACTTCACTAGCGTTCTATGTTACTGTCACAACCGGAATGATGCTTGGCGGCTTTGCGCGGCTTGTGCCGGCGGCGGCGGCTTGTATTGCCGACGGCATAGCCGCTCGGCATAAACCCGGCGGCATTGCCGCCGGCTTGTGTGTAGTAGCTTTAAGAAGTAGCGCAGTAAGTGTGAAAAATCATCAGTAAAGCGGTTTCGTATACAGGGTGTCCGCAAAGTTCGGGTTAGAAATGTCTGTTCGTGAAATACCTGCCACCATTACTCGAAACTGAAATGATATTTTTAAATTTTATGCCAGAACGCCCTTCGGTGTTCAGCTTCAATTTTCTTTGCATCCAATTTAAATGGTTTGTCATTTTTAACGCAAGTTTTATGATTTGTGGCATAATACATTTTAACTCCCTCCAGAATTAAACAGTGTTAAGACCTTGAGACTTCAAGAATACCTTCTTTATTCTACGGAAGTAGGCGAAAAATCTGACAATATGTACCAACCAATGGTTTGCAAAGTTGATCTTCATCCTCGACGAATATGACAAAAAATCCTTACGTTACTGCCTGAAAACTGCTCGATCTTCTGCGCAATGCACAGATAAATATCGTATATCATTATCTGCTTAGAGTGTCGCTGTTCGAGAATGACCTTATATGATGCCCGCACATTTTGGGGAAAGTAAGCAAAGAGAAGAGAAGCGAAGCTATTCTACTGGGTAAATGTGGGCCAGCATACTGGAGCGACGCGAAGACAAGCGACTTGATGCATTTATGGCGCAACTTTAGAGCTCCATACGTGAATGGGAAAAAGAGATTGCTGTGTTCGATACTCTCTATACTTGCCATATGTACCATTGGTATTTCGTAGGACAAGGCCATGTCTAGTAGAAAATAAATCTGTAAACTTTGTAGCGGCGTCGTTATCAAAAGATCAAATGGGTCCTATCGGTACAACGAACATCAAAGGGACGCGAGTAATGAATATTTTAGATGAAAAGCAATGGACCGGTCTAAGTAGGAGTGTAATATTGGAACGAACTGAATACATGTCGAGAATGATAAATGAAATACTCTTTTATACACGAATAAAGCAGAATACTGATGTTTGGGGAATGTGAGTTATCCAAAGTGTGTCATTTTAAGCTTATGTAAGGCCGAATGTGGATATCGAATAGAGCGCCAATGAAGTATTCCCGATACTTGTTTGCCATGATTATCATATGTTAGGGCATTGGTTGACGTATTCTGCCTGTAGAATAGAATAATTAGTAGCTGTAGGAAGGAATTGGGTTGCATTATTTTTGAGAGTAGTTGTTGGAAGAAATGAAGTAGTCGTTTCCAAGCCCAAGTTAAGGAACTATTGTGATCATACACATTTTAGAGCTATAAATAAAATACTATTATATGCTACATTTCTCTCGATATACTCATATGTTTTTGTTATTTTTTATTTTCTGTTGTTTGTACTACTTTGTTGTTAGAAATTGCTACCACCAGGGAAGAATAAAATTACCAAACCTGTATGCATTGTTTGCGTGTAGTAGTACTATATTTTCCGAGTGACAGTACCACAGCTTAGTTAACAATCAGCTATGATACTCTTCTGCCAGTGTCAAAAACGGCCGCCCATTCGGCGGAGAAAATTGCATGTAAATTCCCCTCGAACAATGATGAAAGAGGTTTTAGAGCTCACTAGCAGCCGGTGTTGCCACGTACTCTGCAGCAGTCGCAGATATTCTTTGAAATCTTAAAATGATAATATTTCGATATGATCTAGTGTAGTTTACGTGAATCAATAATAAAAAGGAGTAAGTTTGTAAAAAAATAAGCGAAGGAATATTGATGACAATTTATTTATGAAACAGTTACAAAATGTGTAATGGTAGAAGTATTTTTACAATAAACGGAAAAAAATTACTTTTGCTATGTATTCTACGATGCTGATATATAATCAATCATAATACTTTCGGTGTCTTTGTCGCGGAAACACGAGAGCTAACGACCAGCAAAGCGACAACCAACACAATCTAACCTGACATTTCTGACAACGACTTCTCAACTAGAATGCTTGGCGAACCTTTAATGTGTAATGGGTCCATAGTTCCTATATTTAAAGTACCTAAAAAAGCTAGCAATAAAAATTGTAAGCAGCTATATGCTCATTCCTTGGAAAATATGCCTCTCTCCCCAGGGTGATTCATATCTATAGGACAACACTAAAATGTATTTTTCAAATGAAGTATCCTATATAATTTAGTGTATTTTCAAATACCTCTTCAAGGGAAAAACTTTGATACAGTGTTTGTAGTGCTATGCAGCTACGGGATATTTTGTACGGAAAAACAATGAACTTTGATAGCTTGTAAGTCAGTCACTTTTGCAGTAAAAGTAGCAAAATTTTAGACAAAATGAGCTTCACATCCCGTAGTTCTCAAGCAGTGGCTTCTCAAATAGGGACAGACCCGTAATGTAAGTCTTGTAAAGTATTGCAAAGTACACCTTTTTATGGGTTTTAGACGTGTGTCTTGTCTAATTCGTTTATGTAGAAACATCCTCAATGTCATGCGTTTACAACTAATTCATCACTGCTTTATATTTTGCAGTAATAACGTTTGTTTGAAATAATGCTATTTTAGTAACAGCGCTGCATTAGGCCAACGCGGGGCCTGTAGCAAATTATATCAAGTGGCCTAGGAGTGATTGAAAATTGAAAAGTACTCCTCTTGCTATTCCACCACTGTTTGCTAAGAAAGAACAGAACCTTAGAATTCATGGTGAGCCCACATGAGTATTTAAATGAGAGAACTAAGAAACATTGTTTATCGGTACATCTAAACCATTTTGCAGAAATGCTTTTGTGTTCTTCGCTCATTCTGAACAAACTCTCTCTATGGTAGACCGATTTATGACACGTGTATAGTTTGTGTTTAGAATGAGCGAATAATAAGAAAAGGATGTTCTATTTAAAGAAATGTGTTTTGTATTGTAGTGGTATTTAAAACATTGGAACTATCGACTGCTTACACATCAAAAACTCGCCCTGTATGTAAAAATATCCACGTTGCTGGTGCTTTGCTCTCGTTTTTCTTTTCGCAACAAAGACACGGACACTCTTATGATTCAGTGAATGTTGTTTTTAGCTGGTGCTTTTAACAGTGTTTACATCGAAAATACAATATATTGCGAATATCGCAGCAGCAGAGAATGCATTTCAAAACAAACTATTTTTCTGTATTGTAAATACTTCCACCAATACGAATTAATTTTACAGCTTTTTCATAAATAGTCATCAATACTTCGTCGGTCCATTTTGGACAAACATGTTCCTTTCTCTTATTGGCTCAGACAAACTATACTAGATCATACCGGAATATTATAATTTGCCGCTGGCAGGGCACATGGCAACACCGGCTGCTGCTGAACATTAAAACCTCTTTCATCATTGTACCAGGGGAATCTACATGTAATTTTCTCCGGCGAAATGGTGGCCGTTTTTGGCACTGACAGAAGAGTTTCGTAGCTGATTGTTATCTAAGCTGTGACAGTACTCAGTATATTATAATGGCGAACATACTATATAGGGTGTTTCAAATTCGACCATCATCATTGGGATCTCGGAAACTGTAAGAGATATGAAGTCGCTAAAATGGGGGAAAGGTTGGGAATCTAGGTAATCAAAAAAGGCTGCTTAGAAAGTTTCGAAGTTCAAGGTACTTCCGGAGAGAGACGGCAAAAAAAGTAAATTTTCCCAAAATCGTTCATTTCTTTCCTGACTTTATTTAGTGGAATTTCAAAATAAATTGCAAAACAATATTGTCACTTTTTCTCCTACACAAGATGGCATAATTACAATTTCAATATGATGTTTCGTCTCTTGTCCTCCAGCATCAACTTTATATTATTATTTATTTTTAATTCTGATTCCAAAAATGTATGATACATCATAAATTGACATTACCGTGATTTCACATACCAGATTTATCTCAAAATCACTTAATTTTCCATGAATTCATTTGAGATGGAATTTTAGAATAAATTGCATATTGTCCTCTACAAGATGGTTGACAAATTTTTAATTCGACATTTTTTCTTTCGACTTCCATTATGAACTTTGTTTTTTCATTTGGACGCTGTATTCGAATTTTATGCATTTAAATGGACTTGTCAGTCCTCAATTCAGTGGTGTTATCCTTAGTTGGCTATAAATTTGTTGGTTGAAAACTCTATACACCTTTGCGAAAATCTAATATGGCGTCCATAAGAAAAAATAAAGTTGATGCTGGAGGACACGAGACGGAACGTCATATTGAAATTCTAATTTTCCCATCTTGTAGAATAGAAACAGTGACAAGTTTAACGTGCAATTTATTTTAAAATCCTACTACAATTAAAGTCGTCAAAAAGTTAAAACGATTTTGGGAAAATTCGGTTTTTTCCACCTCTTTCCGGAAGCACTTTCATTTCTGAGCGGCGTTTTTTTGATTACCTAAATACGCAACTTTGTCCTTATTTTAGCGAATTCGTATCTCATATAGTTTCCGAGATCCCAATGGTGAGGGTCGAATTTGACGTATACGGTGAATAACCTGTCACCTGTTTATTTACAAAGTTCTGTATTTATTTCATCTGCAAAGCAGTGCCGATAAGCTAGCAGGGCAAAATAACAGAAATTAGTGACTCACAGCTTTTTTTTAGATGCTAACAGCATAAGGTGCGTATTCCTAATTGAAATCAGTTAAATTATGTACGATTAAAACTGTTTTGTTTACGGTCATTATACTATAACAAAACGCGGAATAGTATCATATAAAAATCCTTAGTAAGACGTTCGTCATGCTTTCATCTACGTGTCACTCCCTGCTAAGTATTTTAGATTCCGACGCAGATTCACACAGTCCTTTCGCGCATTCGCGTTCCTCATAGCAAACGACGGCGACGGCAGCATTCGCTATTCATGTATATCGGCTATGCCACAGTTTCTTAGCAATCTACAAAGCTTCCTTGTATTCATGAATGTATATTTTCTTGTCAGTTTTTGATCAAAATGTATTTGTATGAAGACACTACAATTTTTAATGCCATGTTCTGATGGTATACACAGATATAACATACATTACGAGTATATGTGGATAGGTATATTCTTCACCGCCTCTGCATGGACGATCAAAATAAAGTTATATTATCTACTATGTTATTTTTGAAAATCGTCGGTAACATGACGCCATAAACCATAACCATAAACATCCGTCTTCTATGAAATTATGAAATTACCCCAACCACAATACCTCTTTTCAGCATGGAAAGCAAAAGGCAGAAAATATTTATCCTACAAATCAAAGTCTACTTGCAAAGATATACAGAATGTTTCCAAAGCTTGGAGTAAGCATTCAAAGGGTATCTCTTGGACTATCCACGATTCTAATACTATTCTCTGACGAGTTTTGAAATGCCGATTCATTTTGGACATACTGGTACCTAGACGCCGCTGGAAGTCGTCTTTTCTTAAATAAAGTCTGAGCAATACCGTATAATCCAACTATATTTTAATAGCGTAGTGTCTGGTTAAGGTCTCACGCAATGATGATCATGTAAGGAAAATTAGCTCATTTGGTTCGCAAGACTAGCTCTAGTGTAATATTGCCAATATGTTGAACCGTGTATTAGAATGGGCCCTACGGTGATATTTTGAAAGAAATGTGTATGATTTCGATAAAATAAACCATTTTTGAGAGAAAAAACCTTCTTTCAACACCACACCTCTCGACTTGCGTTACATGCAATGGAATAGTTCGGTTCATTATACAAGTTTCACGATAAAACAGTAAATAATATCCGACTTCCAGGGCATCCTTTAGAGGCCGATAGGTATCTCTGAAACAAATCAGTCTTTTAAAAATCGTCAAAGAACGCAATGGCCTTAAAATAACTCAGATTCACCCCCTGAATGATATATTATGAGAATTAAAAACATACAATCATTTGCTATTCAAAACTTGACGTTTATTCACGAAACTGATAAGAAAGTATTTCAAAGATAAAATAGTTGTGGTTATAGAAAATAATTCTATGTGCAAATCAACGGCAATGGGGTATAGAGAGTCGGTACCGTGTCCCCATAACATATATGTCGCTACCTATTTATTATGAGCGAATTTTGTATAATACAAACCTCCGTAGACGGCAATACAGCAGACCGATGTACACACCAGCATCAGCAGTCTGTCAGCGATTGGCGGGACGTTTCCTGCTCCAACAGCACTCCTGACAGCTGCAAAGTCCATGGCGGAAACTAACAGGGTCATAGTGCACACACAAAGTAACAGCGAGATTAGATTGGTCATGTTGCTTTGGTTCATCTTGAGGAAGTAACGCTGGTACAGCATCTCCACCTACAAAACAAAAAATCGCGTCAAGTATTGTTAGCCCTGCACTTCGCAATGCGTTCATCAGTCTATAAATGGCACAAGATAACTCCCTGAGAGAAACGAACACGTATAACAAAAAAATTAATTGGGTCATTTAGTCAAATAAGCCTATCCAGTCAGTCCATAAGTAGATGTGCACAAACCAAACGGAATCTGTAAGTGTCAGGTAGCCGATCGACCTTATCACTTTATCGGTGTTGTTGCGTTCGCTTGCGGTTGTAATGATAGTATGTGTAGTGTACTGGGGGAGTCAAGAATGTTTTATACAGGGTCAGTCAAAAGGTTGGCAGGTAGTTCGACCGGAAGTGATCCAGACAGCCGACGGACGGCTGCCGATCGACCTTATCGTATGTGTGTGTGTGTGTGTGTGTGTGTGTGTGTGTGTGTGTGTGTGTGTGTGTGTGTGTGTGTGTGTGTGTGTGTGTGTGTGTGTGTGTGTGTGTGTGTGTGTGTGTGTGTTGCTATGTATTCTACGATGCTGATATATAATCAATCATAATACTTTCGGTGTCTTTGTCGCGGAAACACGAGAGCTAACGACCAGCAAAGCGACAACCAACACAATCTAACCTGACATTTCTGACAACGACTTCTCAACTAGAATGCTTGGCGAACCTTTAATGTGTAATGGGTCCATAGTTCCTATATTGTTAGTGTGTGTGTGTGTGTGTGTGTGTGTGTGTGTGTGTGTGTGTGTGTGTGTGTGTGTGTGTGTGTGTGTGTGTGTGTGTGTGTGTGTGTGTGTGTGTGTGTGTGTGTGTGTGTGTGTGTGGTGT
>CAVLJG010000004.1:62227224-62458962 GCA_963669975.1 Acanthoscelides obtectus
ATGATTCATTACTCTTTTGCGTGCGAGTGGAGCCACGTCGCCCGTAACGTGACCGGTTCGGAAAATGAGTAGAAATATGCGAAAACGGGCTCAGGCCCTGTCTGATGCAGATTCGGATTCGTCTGATGAGCTGTCCGGAATCATGACCCAGTTGAACAAGCTGTCTCGTAAGGTATCCCGACTTCAGAAGAAGCGCAAAAGATGAGAGCCGTCACCCGAAAGCTAGGATAGTAGTGTTGGTGAAAGAAGCCTCTCCCAAATCATTCGGCCTGCTACCGTAGGCCTGGTAAACTACGATACCTCTTCATCGGGACGTAAGTATCCTATGGATGCATAATATAATTGTGTATAAAACAAAAACAATATGGCTACCAACGAGTTTTGGTTACACACGTCTGTCTAAGCAAGGGTACCCTTGTTATACCCAAATTGGGTATTACCGACGAGTTTCGGTATAATCCTGTGGTCAACGAGTTTTGACAAACACACGATTATTTTATTACATTGCCAACGAGTTTTGGAAATGTAGGGCATCACAATTCTCCTATCTTGTCAACGAGTTTTGACAAATTCAAGTTTTTTTTTTTACAATGCCAACGAGTTTTGGCCACATGTAAGGTAGTTTATGATGTCGTCAACGAGTTTTGATAAGCGCAAGACGAACGAGTTTTGGCAAATAAATACAAGGCGCCGCCTTTATTTTCATATATTGTCAACGAGTCTTGGCGATTTCTAAAGGCAGGTACAGTTGTATCATAATTTCTTCCATTTTTGCAGCAGAGAATAACCTTGCCGAGCGCAATGTTGCCATATTAGACGGAACCTTGGAGAGGAACAATGTTGCCGAGTGCGATGTTGCCGAACGCAGTGTTGCCGAGTGCGATGTTGCCGAACGCAGTGTTGCTGAATGCAGTGTTGCCGAACGCAGTGTTGCCATCTCGGATGAAATTTAGAGACTTTTGGGGAAAAACTCTGTGGACGATCAAGCCTCTACAAAAGACAGCGAACAGCGAACTTGTTCAAATTTGGTCCCATATATTAGGAAGGTTTGGATTCTGAGGTTTTAGCAACTATATGTAAAAAATATTCTCCTCCCACTAACTTAAGCCTTGCTAATGCCCCCAAACTGAACTCAGAGGTTTTATCGGTTCTCACGGAACAACACAAGCAGCGGGACTTGAAGCTCTCTAAGCTCCAAGACCAGATGGGGGCTGCCCTGGTGGCAATTGGCAAAGCGCTGACAATTCTGTTGCAAAAAGGGGAGGGGGCACATACCAGAGTGCTGGTCGAATGCCTCAGTGATGCCGGACGTTTAATTTCGGACATTCACCATGAAGAATCTACGTGTAGGCGGAATTTGGTATCGGTGAGTGTAGACAAACAGCTCCGAGGAACCCTTTCTAACGTATCTGTGGATGGTTGGCTGTTTGGACAAAATCTGGGTGATCGGGTGAAAGCAGCTCGTGAAATGGAAAAATTGTCATCCAACCTGAAGCCTAAAGCAGTTACTGCTACACTGACGTCTTCGGTAAACTTCAAGGGTCTGCCTCGAGTGAATGTCAAGGGTTATCGAGGCAGACCGAAATACTCACGGAAAACCCCGAGTTTCGAAGCCAAGACTCCTCGGAAAGCCCCCCGATCAACGAAAGAAATTCGTCCAGCATACAGAACCAATCAAACCCAAGCCTATCAAAAGCGGACCCTTTAAAGGTAATTTATATAAGTGGAAGACTAAAATTCTTTTTACCAGCTTGGAATTCGTTAACGTCGGATAATCTTCTGTTATCATGGGTTAAAGGTTATCTAATACCTTTTTCTCAGACACCTGTTCAGAAATCTGTTCCTAAGGAATTGAAATGGTCTTCAACAGAACAGAGATTTTTAAATTTAGAAATCGAGCGTTTGTTATCCCTGGGCGCTATAAGAAAATGTTCTTTCGAGCACGGCCAATTTCTTTCAAATATTTTTCTCACACCCAAACAGGATGGCTCGTTTAGATTGATTTTAAATCTAAAAGACCTGAACAAGTTTATTACGACAGAACATTCCAAAATGGAGGACCATAAAACGGTAACAAGATTATTGGACAAAAACATGTTTCTTGCAACCATAGATCTCAAAGATGCGTATCACTTGATTTCTATTCATAAACATCATCGGAAATATGTCAGGTTTGTGTTTTCCGGACAAATGTATGAATATACTTGTTTACCTTTCGGTCTAAATACAGCGCCGTATGTGTTTACGAAACTGTTGAAACCAGTTCTATCCCATTTACGACAACAAGGTTTTTTATCAGTATTATATATTGATGATTTTCTATTAATGGGTCGTAGTTATGCTGAGTGTGTGATAAATGTTAACATAACTAAGAAAGTGTTGTTAGATTTAGGTTTTTTGATTAATTTAGAGAAGAGTGTACTTGTGCCATGCACAGAAATTAGGTATACTAAGTGACATATAAATCCGAACACCCAGTTTAAATGGTTTTATTTTAATAAAAGTTGGTGAATGTATTTATCTTACTGTAAATAACAAGTGAAAAAATTTTCAGCCTTATCAGTTGGACATTCCGGTTTTTACACTGCTTTTTTTTAATTCACTAACGCTCTAAAAATGAATATTTCAGACGCAGTAAAGAATCAGTGTTGGCGGATTTTGGTTCTTGACATCCTTTACGATCGGTTACGATGCCTAGAGTACGGAGACCTGTACGATTTCGTCAACTTAGTGAGTTTGATAGGGGCCGTATAGTGGGACTTCGGGAAGCTGGACTTTCTTTTCGGGCAATTGCAGTTAGAGTGCAAAGAAGTGTAGACACTGTGGTTAGGTGTTATCAGGCATGGCTTCGAGAAGGCCGTACGCAAAGAGCAAGGGGCACTGGACGCCGCCGTAGAACAACATACCGTGAAGATCGCCGCCTAAGATTATTGGCCTTAAGGGACCGTTTCTCCACTACCAGGTCCATTGCAAATGAATGGTTTGCACAACACGGAAGACCTATTGGCATGCGAAGTGTTTACCGACGAATGAGAAGTTTTGGCTTGTTTTCATACCGGCCATACTGGATCCTCCCTTTAACTCGAGAACACCGACGTAATAGCCTTGAGTGGTGCAGACAACGGTCACTCTGGGATCAGGAATGGAACAGTATTGTCTTTAGTGACGAGTCTCGATTTTGTTTAGGCATGCACGATGGTCGTGTCAGGGTTAGAAGGCGACGTGGTGAAAGGAGGAATCCACAGTTTTTTGTTGAAAGACATGTTCATCACACTGTTGGAGTTATGGCTTGGGGTGCTATAGCTTACGGTTCCAGGTCACCTTTAATCTTCATCAGAGGTAACATGAACGCGCAGCGTTATATCCACGAAGTTCTAGAACCCCATCTTTTAGCCTATCTTGACACCCTGGCAGATCCAACTTTCCAACAAGATAATGCCCGACCACATGTTGCAAGAGTCACAATAGACTTCTTTCAACATAATGATGTCACATTGTTACCATGGCTACCAAGATCTCCCGACGTATCCCCAATTGAGCACGTGTGGGATATGATGGGTAGGAGATTGCTCAATTTGCAACGTCCTCCTCAGACTCTAGAAGCAGTTCGAGAGGAGTTGGTGGTTGCCTGGAATGAGGTACCACAGGAGGACATTGACCACCTGATCAGAAGCATGCCTAGGCGCGTTGGAGAATGCGTAGCACATCAGGGTGCATCCACACATTATTAAAGGTCAAAGGGCTTTAAAGCAGTGCAATCATTTTGAAATTTTTATCATTTACTTATTATGCTTCATTAAGTACTTATACAAAATTTTATTAAAATAAAACCATTTAAACTGGGTGTTCGGATTTATATGTCACTTAGTATATTTGGGGTTTCTATATAATACAATAGATATGTCCTTAAGCCTACCTATAGACAAACAAAACAGTATTTCAGAACATATGCGCAGGTTCGTGAATAAAACAGCCTTCCCTATCCGGGAGTTTGCGAAATTGATTGGTAAATTGATTGCAGCATGTCCGGCAATCAAGTATGGGTGGCTGTACACCAAGAATTGTGAACGCGAAAAATTTTTGGCCTTGAGAAGGTCCAGAGGGTCTTACAATCACAAGATGAGAATGTCTACAGAGATTCTAATGGATCTTAGCTGGTGGAAAAGTCATCTTTCGGGCAAAAATACTTTTCACAGTTTCAACTTCAAATTGTAAATATTCAGTGACAGTTCTCGATCGGGATGGGGGATACACTGTAATGGTTGTAAGTCGCACGGTTTTTGGTCCAACGAACATAAGAAGCAACATATAAACTATTTAGAGTTATTGGCTGCATTCTTTGGACTTAAATGCTTTGCAGCAGATCTTGTAAATTGCGAAATACTTTTACGAATAGATAACACTACAGCCATTTCATATGTGAACAGAATGGGTGGTATTCAGTTCCCACATCTTAACAGCCTTGCTAAGCAAATTTGGCAGTGGTGTGAAGAGCGTAATTTATTTATTTTCGCGTCTTATATAAAATCGCAAGACAACATTATAGCCGATCAGGAATCGCGTCAACTAAATACTGAAACAGAGTTTTCAATAGCGGATTATGCGTTTAATAAAATTTGTCGTGACTTAGGAACACCCGAGATCGATTTATTTGCTTCCAGAGTAAATTCAAAATGTAAGCGATTTGCTTCTTGGTTCAAAGACCCTGAAGCCGAAATTATCGACGCGTTTACAACTTGCTGGACTAATTACAAATTTTATGCATTCCCGCCTTTTTCCCTAGTGGCTAAAGTGCTACAGAAAATAATTACAGACAAAACGGAGGGTATTGTAGTAGTACAGTGTTGGCCCAGTCAACCATGGTACCCTCTATTCAAATCACTGCTTGTAAAGAAATCAATAGTTTTCTCTCCTAACATAAATTTATTGTTATCCATTGACAGAACACCCCATGCGCTACACCGGAAACTTTCCCTGGAAGCAGAGCTATTATCAGGCAGGCAATGATAAATAATGGAATCCCTGAGGAGGCAGTGGAGATATCAGTTTCATCTTTAGCACAGTCGTCACTGAAGCAATACACCAACGGATTGAAACTATGGTGGGAATTCTGTCACCAACGTAACATAAACTGTTTTGAACTAAATAGCCAGGCTATACCATGTTTCTTGTCGCGCTTGTATGGCCAAGGCCGATCATATAGTTCGTTGAATGCAACAAGATCGGCTTTATCCTTACTCATTTCACCTCGAGTTGGCGAAGACCACCATATCAAAAGATTTTTCGAAGGCGTTTTCAAATTACGACCACCTTTGCCTAAATATCATGCAACGTGGGATCCGGCTGTGGTTTTAGGTTATCTGGAAACATGTTACCCTAATAATACAATTAGTCCAGAGGCAGACACATAAATTATCGATGTTGATGGCCCTGGTTACGGCACACAGAGTACAAACATTTTCAGTTATAGAGGTACCAAATATCGAAATATCGGAATCAAAAATAGAAATAAAAGTCCCGGCAAGGGTTAAAACCTCAGCCCCAAATAGATACCAACCTTTACTGATACTGCCATTTTTTCACAATAACCCAAAACTATGTGTAGCAAGTACGCTTAAATGTTATTTGAACAGAACCAGAGATTTCAGGCAGTCTGGTAAGCTCTCGAAACTTTTTCTGACTCATAAGAAACCTTATAAGGAAGCAACGGCACAGTCCATTAGTCGTTGGATTCGCATAGTGCTGGACAAAAGTGGAATTGACACATCGATCTTTACAGTACATAGTACTAGACACGCGTCCACGTCAGCAGCTGTCAATAGGGGTATCAACATCGATACAATACGCAATACAGCAGGTTGGACTTCGTCATCAAATTTGTTTGCAAGATTTTATAACAGACCTTTAAAAAATACTGACAATTTTGCAGACGCAATTCTCAGACTATAGTGAATAGTTTACAGTTGTAACAGTTAGAATAAGTTTTCGCACATGGATGGTTGTCTCTCATAAGAATGTTGGAGATTAAAGAGAGTAGTTACTACTTCCCTCTTTCTTTTATTCTCCTGTAACTGTTGCAGAATCAACTTTAAACATTTACATAGTGATCTAGAGGAAGAGACGGGTAATATAATTATAAGATTAAACGAACTTACCTAAGTGAAGTTTGATCGTAATTATATGACCGTCTCTTCCGAATAGATCACTCCCTCCCTCCCAGAACCCGTGATCTATTCTAACGCAACAGTTACTGCTTTGAAATAATGAATCATCAACAGCGTTCGGTGGTACGCGAGGGTAGGACCGGTCAGATGTTATTTTATTTAGCTTTGGAATGCGTGGCGCCACCTAGCGGCGAGAGTGAACTACATAGTGATCTATTCGGAAGAGACGGTCATATAATTACGATCAAACTTCACTTAGGTAAGTTCGTTTAATCTTATAATTATTACTGTACTACATTTCTCACTTTATTCGCAAAAATCCTAAAACTATCATTGAAAAAGTCAATTTTATTGCACTTCTGCACTACACTATTTGCTTTCATACACATTCGAGTTATAGGAGAATTCACACCATAATTTGTCCTATGATATGGAATATGAAATAATGACTTACTTCTTGACTCCTTTGACGGCATGTGAAAACCAACCAGAGCAAGGAGATCAGGTGCATTAATTTGATTGTTAATGATCTTAAAAAGTGTGCAAATATCAAACATATCTCTTCTGTTTACAAGTGGCGTTAAGTTCAGTAGAGTCATTAGGTCCTGACAATTAATGTCATCATAAGGAATGCCAAGCTTTAGCACTATTCGCTTAAGAAATTTTATTTGGATTCTTTCAATACTATCTCTGTGCACAGCATAATAAGGATGCCAAACAGAGCTGGCATATTCAAATAATGATCTTACTAAAGCACAGTAGACATCTATCACAATAAAAACATTATTGACATCCCTAACACTTCTAAAAACAAATCCCAAAAGACGCATAGCTCTTGATGTTATTTTCTCAATGTGAGACACAAATGTTAACTCACAATCAAGCCACACACCCAAATCCCTTACTAGGTTTGTTCTCTGTAAAATTGCATTTTTTAGTGAGTACTCAAAAGCTATTGGATTTTTAATTTTACAGAAGGTTTACTTTACACTTATCAGTATTTAGCATTAAGTTATTTACATTGCACCAATGAGAAAACCTATTTAAATCTTCCTGCAAAGCGAGGCAATCACTCGTATTTCTAATAATCTTAAAAATTTTTAAATCGTCCGCAAAGCCAAGAAAAAGACAATTAACAAAAATATCCTTAATATCATTCACAAAAATATTGAATAGAAGCGTAGACAAATGGCCTCCCTGGGCAACACCCGATGTAACACTAATTTCTGAGGATATATAATTTTTGATCTTAACCACTTGGTATCTATGTGTTGCATTACTCTCAAGCCATGTAAGTAGAGTGCCATGTATGCCAATTGACCTCAGCTTGCTTACCAAGATACCATGATCAACTCTGTCGAACGCCTTTGAGAAATCAGTGTATACAGCATCCACTTGATATTTATTCTCAAAGGCATTCAACAGAAGGTGCTCATAGGTTAGGAGATTTGAGACAGTTGATTTTCCCTTAATAAAGCCATGCTGCTCATTAATTATAATATTCCTGACACATGGAGATATTTTGTCATAAATTATGGACTCAAAAACCTTAGCAATAACTGAGATCTTAGAAATAGCTCTATAATTTTTTATATTTGACTTATCCCCTTCCTTAAAAACCGGTGTTACATATGACCTCTTCCAGACAGTGGGGAAAATACCCGTGACAAGTGACAAGTTAAAAATTTTACATAAAACATCAGATAAAACGCATTTACAATTTTGTAATAAAATTGCCGGAATTCCATCAGGACCAACTCCTAAGTTAATACTCAAGGACTCAATTTTATTAAAAACTTCTATAGAAGATACACTTAAACTACTTAAATTAGTACATTTGTCAGACTTGCAATTTTGATTAATATAGGAGCCCTGCTTTTCTGAATACACAGAAGAAAAATGCTGTTTAGACATCTCTGTGGATCATCTGTTTCAACATCGTTAAGACACATGGATTTTGGATATTCAAGATCCTCCTTTTTGGAATTGACAAATTTCCAAAAGGACTTTTTATCATGTAGTTGGCCTTCAAGTGTTTGAATAAATTGTTGATATGATTTCTTGGATAAAATGCTGCATTGTGATCTTAATTTTGAAAACTTTATATAGTTTTCTTCTGTTTTTAAGTTTTTAAACATTTTGTGAGGCATTTTCTTTTGAATTATTAGATTTTTTAATTCATGATTCATCCATTTTGGAAATTTAGGTGTTTTAAATCTGGAAACTCGTGTAAATTGAATAAAAATTTGATCCAAGATTTCATAAAACATAGAAACTACAACATTGACATCATCACATTCAGAGAAAAAGCTCCAGACAACAAATGACAGACAAATATTTATTTGGTTAAAATCTGCAGATTTAGGTAAAAGTAATCACACAATGGGGATATGTCTGAATTATTAAGCTTAAAACACCACTCAAATGCTGGATGCGGTAAATCAAGTTTTAACAAAGGTTGGGGACACACATTAACATTTACATTTGGATGATTACAGAACATTAAATCTAAAAAGTTTCCATAAACATTTGGTATAGTTATTAACTGGTATAACCTTAGATAAGCTATACAGTCTGCAATGGCTGTTACTTCGCTTCTTAACAGTCCCGTAGGAACTGACCCAGTTTCATACTTTTGCCATAAAACATTAGGAAGATTAAAATCACCCCAGGCAAAAATATCAGTAAAATCATCTGACTCGAACAGGTGTATAAGGGAAAAACAGAAGCTTTCATAAATGTCAACTGATGAAACCCATGGAATATACGAATTTCCCAATAAAATCTTGTGACAACCAATAGTCAGTTTGATAAAAAGTTGTTCAACATTTACAGTAGGCGGTGTTACTAAACGACAAGAGAAACAATTCTTAATCGCTACCAACACACCACCCTGGGTTTGACTTGTGCTTGTCATTTCAGACCTGTCACATCGGAAAACTATGTAGCCATCTAGACCTAACTCGCTTGTCAAAATTTCACTATTTAAAAAAGTTTCGGCCAACAAAATAATGTCAAAATCTTCGGAAAGAATACTGCACATTAAATCAGATATTTTTGTTCTAATTCCTCTAACATTCTGATAATAAAACCTTAAGTCCCCACTTAGGTCTCGTGGTTGATCCCTGCAACTTGAAAATTCTGATTTGAGGTAGGTTCATTTACATTGAGAGCAGCTTGGAACTTTCTCCGAAATAGAAATGGTCAATATATTACATTATGTGGGCAAAAATTACAATTATCAAGAACATTATAATAACATACACCAATTCCAACCTTAAAGGACTTTTACATGGATTTAGAAGGGAGCTCCTCCACTACCAAAGTCTTGTGCCCCGCAACATCAATTTTTTGCTTAATATAATCAGATATTACATTTGTCGTCACTGTGTCTGCAACTCTCCCCACAAATAACCATTTCTTCCCTGGTACACCTTGAAAGAGGCCATCCGTAATTACAGCGGTGCCTCTATTTCCAGATTTTGGTTGATTAGATCTATTTGGTTTAAAAATGTCATTGGGTGATATGCATAAAGGCGAGTGGCTACTTTTGACTCGCATTTTTAAAGTAGCCACTCCATTTGATATGCATAAAAATGTAAGTAGAAGCTCACACTCATAAGTTTCTACACTTTCCGTGAGGCTGTACTCGCTCCTTGAGTGCCGACTTCAATTTTTATATGCATAAAAGTGAGCGTCCACTCTGACCGCTGAGTGCATACTTAAAGAAATGCGAGATACCTTAGTAGTAGACTCAGCTTTATAAGAAGTGAACGAAATGGCCGAATTTATGCCTACTTATCAGCCTACGAAGGTGTTTAAAGGAAGTAGACTATCGGGCCTTATATCGGTTTAGTAAAGTTAATGTTGAGTGGATAAGTAACCATTTTCTTGGAGAGACAGAAGAATATAGGGGCGGTGCTTTGAGCAATATAGAAAGAATGAGGGTTTTTTTACGATATGTGGGTGATCCAGGATTTCAAATTGGCATAGGAGAAGCTATTGGTGTCCATCAATCTACGGCATCCCGTACCGTTTCCAACGTTATAACACGCATTGTGCGGAAGTCGAGCATTTGGATTAGATTCCCAACCACATGTGAAGATCTACACAATGCTAAAAATGAGTGGCAAGAAAAGTTCAATTTTCCTTCAGCTATTGGTGCTATAGACTGCACCCATATACCTATTCTGAACCCGTTTATTCATGCAAACGAATATGTGAACAGAAAGAACTTTGCTAGTATAAATGTACAAGCAACGTGCAATTCAAACGAAGAGTTCACAAGTGTGGATGTTTCTTGGCCAGGATCTGTACACGACTCTCGGATATGGAAGAATTCTGATATATGAAATGGAATAGGGCTAGTGCTGTTTTGTTGGGAGACTCTGGGTATGTTATAGCTCTTTGGCTCATGACTCCTTTTAGGATTGCAGAAACAGCAGAACAAAGATCATACAATCGGCTGTTTACGAGAGAGCGAGTTATAATAGAGATATGTTTCGGGCAACTAAAACAGCGATTTCCCATTCCACATAACAAAATACGCGTCGATACAGAAAAAGTGCCCTCCCTTGTCATGAGTTGTTTTATCTTGCATAATGTGGCTAAGCACCTTAATGATGAAGATTTTGCTGTTGATATACCGGGAGATGGCGAACAAGAAGAAATCCATAATCAACATGGTGCTGACTATGCAGATGGAGTGATATGTCAGAGAGGTCAATTTAGAAGAGATGCAATATCAAGAATTATTCATGGCTATCGGGTCTAAGTAAGTATCTAGCATGATCCAAATTTACAAATTATGTAGATATACGTTGAAGAACGATGTTTAATTACTCATAACAAAATTAATAACACTTTCAAAATGGCAACTTAAGAGAAAGTTCTTAAAATTAATAAAAAATAACATTTATGAAACATGAAGTACTTTTGTCAGTTCTGTCCTGGAAATAGGCTCATGAAAATTGGATTGCCAGTTTCTGCACTTTCATTTAAAGTTGATAAATTTGGATCAGATTCATTAATATTTTTCTTGTGAAGTAGCAGTTCCTTAGCTAGCCGAAACACTTGTATTTGTTCAAGTAAAACGAGACGTTGGAGCTCTGTTATTGATAAATCTCGTGCTTCATCAGTTTCCACTAATCCGTTTTCCTCTTTTTTTAGAAGGCTCCTTACTGGGTCCCGCTTTCATTGTGGTAGCTTTCAGTACTGGTCCTGAACTTCCAGATGCTTCTTCGGTGATTGTTTCTTCTTCAGCACAGGCTGCTGGAGTGTAATCAATGCTTTTTTGTGGGCAACCTGCCACAACAGCACCCACAATTTAAAATATATGCTATTTATATTCATTGAGATGTATATATATTATACTCAATCACATCTTATACCTACTGTATGGAAAAACAAAAAAATACAACTAACATTGCAATCGAGCAATACTAGGATTTGGTTCTCCTTGTAGAAAATTGAACAGTTCTTGTTCCCATCCTTTCAATTTTATTGGTTTGTTTCCGGTTTGATATCTGTCTGTCTTCGCTTTTAATCTGGTTTTTATGTTTTGAATCTTCTTACAAATCTGCCCTTCGTTATAATTAACTCCTAATTCGGCTTCTACCTTTTCTTTTATTTCTTCAGCCGCCTTACGTCGTTTATTTTTGATTTCCGGGATGTTAGATTTTTCCAACAAAACAGGATACTGTTTGATTTTCAGATGAATGGTCTTCAGAATAGGTATAATCGACCTAAACACCACCGACACAAACTTTTACCGGTATACAGTAGTAACTGCTCGCAATAGAGAAATTGCCAATTCGACGAGACAACAAAATACAAGTCGGAACTCGAAAACCAGAGTGCGTACTCAAGTATTTCATTAGCACTTGAGTAGCCTCTCCGTTTCTCGACAAATATTTTATGCATATCAAAACCGAGTATGCTCTCCCTAACAGGAGTAGTTACTCGCTACAATATGGAGTAGCTACTTCTGAGAACCCACTCGCCTTTATGCATATCACCCATTATCTTTTGAGTTTGCTGTGAGTGCTGAGGCGCTAGTATACTTCGAACACATGGTTTGGGCCATAGCTTCATTCACCGCAATATGCACTTGGCTATTACTTATAAATACCTCAGATTCATCAGAATTTCCCTGGTTCTTATTATTGTTATTGTTTGCATTTAAGATTTTATTTTTTGACGTCGACTTTTTGCGGTTATGTTGACTAGCTTCTTCATTTCTTGACAGTAGTGTCCTTATGGGGATTGAATCTCAGTAGTTCTAAAATCGGCCACCAGAGGCGCTGGCGTCGCGCGCCATTGATGGGTTGGATGGAATCTGTATGCGAAATTCATGAGTTGGGGATTCCGCCGCTAGATGGCGCTGTACAAACCAAACGGAATCTATGTGTCGTTGGACACGGGTTGGGCATCTCGCGCATAGATGGCGCCGATTTGTTGTCTGGCGCTGTACAAACCAAACGGAATCTATGTGTCATTGGACACCTGTCATTGATGGGTTGGGCATCTCGCGCATAGATGGCGCCGATGTCGCACCTGTCTGGTGTTGGCGTGGATTACGGGGGGCATTTAGAACCTGTATACAGGGGTGTATCGAAAAATAGCGGATCGATGGACCGACGGTATATCGTTAAATCGTATATAGCAAGGCGTGACCTAAATAGCGTGGTGGGCTCCTCTGGTCGGTCGGTCGGTCGGTGAGAATGTCTTATAGCCTATATACGATGTACTGTTATTATTATACAGGATGATACCGTTCAAAATGAAAATAGTATAATGGATATTTTATTGAAACATATAGTATATATAACAATAAGGTTGATTGGTGTGTGTGTGTGTGTGTGTGTGTGTGTGTGTAGGTGTGTGTGTGTGTGTATGAAATTTTCAGTTGCTTACAGTGTCGTCTGAACCAATATCGCTGTGTTCTGGTCGTGCAGGTAGATTGAATGATTGTTTTAAGTGATTCTTGTAATTATCAGGGAGTACTTTAGATGTTGATACTAATCGACTCAAATCATTCTTCGACAACTGATTTGGTTCATGACAGACAAGAATCAAATTATGTATTTCACGGTTCAGTTCTGGTTGTTTTTTAATTTTTTCCCTAAAAGCCTCGTAATTAGCCTCCTCGCTGGTTATTTTTGGTTTTACCATTTTTTTATATCAACCTCTTTTTGAACAAAACAATTGCTTGCGACTGGTTTGAATGATTGATACTGTAGCACTGCTACTGCTAATACACAGACTTTATGTAGTAGAATGATGGTGGGGGTGGGGAGTCGAAGGAACCGAATGTTTTTTTTTTGTTTGACAACAGGCTGAATACGAAATAAACATAGCTTTCAGAAAAATGTATTTTTTAATGATATACAGATACAAGTTTAGATAACAGAGTTTTTAGTTGATGTAAGAAATCCTCGCTGGGGCATGGTACTCCAAATAGAGTCCAATGAAATGGCCCGGTCGCAACAACTTTTCTTGTAAATTCATTAAATTTATAGTAAGTTGCGTGACGAAAAAAGTAAATATGACCAGCAATCCATCGAAATGCGAGAGAAATATCTTCAGGTAACCCAGGAAATATGTCTCTTATCCGTCCTCTGTTCAACACATCAGTAAAATCGTTAGAAAATTCTATATATGACATATTATTATAAAAGGTATAGGACCGTCCTGCGTTTGATTGAAAAATAGCATTGATTCGAGCCCTATCGGGTATATCAATTGAAAAATTATCAAAAAATTTAATGGTAGGGAATGATGCTGAGAAATATTTGTCTGGAGACACAATGGTAATCAAGTCACCGTTTGTTGATTGGAAAATATGTTGTAAAGTGTATTGACGTAATTCTGTAGGAACATAATCGACAAGAAGTTCAGGCTGAGATGGGATAATCATTTCGTTTAAGTCTAGTTTCCATGTAAACATATCATGTGCAATATATAATCGGTAATTTGAAAACTCTGGAGCAATGGCTAAAAACATAAAATCTGGAATAATATCACACAAATTTTTGAGGATCGGCTGCTTACGAGATGTAGATCTTATAGTTGTTGTTGTTTTTGGTATTGCTGATGCGGTGGTAGACTTTGGGATTGAATCATATTTGTTTTTTCTTCCATATAGATATTGTACTGCATTTATATCATCAATATCTAGACCACGAATCTCATGCTGATAGAAGGCAAACATAATAGCATTCGGAGAAGCACTATGTGCTATGCCGAGAGCATGTCCAATTTCATGAACCAACACCATAAGAAAACTAGTTTGATTTTTGGGTATATTAGGATTATTTCCAAAATACCAGCGTTCATTTATATCTAAATGGATTTCTCTACAGGTGCCGCTAGAGTCAGGAAAGTATGCATGTCCTAAAACGCCGCCAGCATCATCTAATGTCAATGGACATTCATCATTACCCATACAGTTTGCTCTAAAATAATGAGTCTTGCTAACCATGGTTATAGTAATATCAGGAGGATATAGAGTGGGATTGGTAACCATTGTAAATGTTAAGTTTAAAACATTTTGCCACATCTGAAAAGCCATTTCTGCATCTTTTTGGGCCGCAGGTGTGTTTCGAGGGAAATACCATTTCAGGTCATGTTTCCGAAATGGAAAACTTGCTCTAAATTCGACATCACTGTATTGACAACGCGGACGATTCATAAATTCAATTGTTGCATTATTTAGCAATCCATCCACTGGTAAATTATACTTTTCTTGCAAGTTAGTCAGCAAAGTAGAGAGATCTGTTGTATTATCAATGATATGTTCATATTGAGTTAGGTATACTATAGCGTCTTTTTCGGAGAAATCGTTGCAAAGCACGTATGTGAAAGTTGAAATAAAAAATAATACGTCTACCCACATCAACATCTTGATAGAGAATGATGTCAAAAATCTCAGATAGCAAATATAAATTCGTTTACCCCCCAATCAAAATCTTGACTAAAAAAAAATTAGGCAGCAAATATACAATAATCATACACGAATTTCTATATTTCTAAATTTCTACTCTCATGTGCAACTTGTAATTGGAATTTCCGCCGGACAAACGATACATTCATGTATTACTAAGAAATTATATAAAAAATACTGCAACCGCAATGAATGTTGTTTTCTCGATAAAAATGGTACTGAGAATATGATGCATATAATATGCATATTTACGATACAATTATCTCATGCACTTGTGTGTCATCTCAACCACGTATTTATATTGAGTGAGCGCATGCAATAGACATCATTGTTTCACACTCAACGCACAACGCTGCAAGCTGCAACAACGACCGCAGTACAATAGTGCTTCGAGAGAGACGAGAGAGCGAAAATTTTAAAAAAAGTAAGTGCTATTTTATTTAATATTTTTCTTTTTCATGCCTCTAAGTGCAACTGTTTTTTTTTTTCGTTTTTTCGTGTTATGCTTCAAAATAGTTAGACGACTCAATTTTTTTTATAGATGGATTTATCAAAAATTAATGCTGCGTCTTCGATTGTAGACCGCAAACCAATCAGAAAATTAAATGACCTGCCAATTGGGACACCATTTGCAATCCAAGCAGCTAAAGTGGTCAAGTCGAAATTTGGGGAAGCCGTGCTACTAGATTTAGGACCGCAAGTGCTATTTCTACCACAGCGGGTGACTGATACGTACCAGCCGGTCATCGACGAACTTTTTCACGGAAAATACTCGATCATCTTCCAAGGGGAACTGGACGTAGGGAAAAGCCGACCTCTAGCATCATTCAAAATAGTGGAAAATTAACAAAGCAGAGAACAGGAGGAGGAAGAGGACAGGGTGAGCATTTTTATATATTTTTGAGTAATGTGTTTGCTTGAAAAAAATGTCGTCTTTTCGAATGTCTTCAAATAAGGTTAAAAAGATCATCAAACAAACAGACGGTGTTCTACTATCAATTGTTAGTTTACGGAAAATTTTATTTGATAATTTTACAATCAGAGACGCGGAAGTGTGGCTGAAACGAATAGAAAAACAAATTAGATTATGTAAACGGGTAATTCGTAGTAGAAGGCAAAATAAATTATCTGTAGGGACCTGTAGAAAAGTAGAAACAAATTTGGGGCATTTTAAACATTTTAGAAGATTGATTTTAACTAGACATATTGGGGCAGGACTTCACTTAACATTGGGTCAGAGGGTTAGATGGGAAAATGTAGAATCGAGCTTTCAAAGTAGAATAAAAACCGGTTCCATAGCTAATTTGCGTCATAAGGACTTGAATCAATTTTTAGCAGATTGTGTAGTTGTTTTTAAAAGGAAAATTAGTAATATTTTGAACACCCATTGTGCGCTCAAAGTAAATACAACATTTTGCGGGGAGTTTATTAGGAAATCGGGGGATAATGAAATTTTGGGAATTAAATATATTAATACTAAAAATCATATTATTGATACATCAACTCAAATAGACGCGTGGTTTAAGATATATGTTAAAGATAAACTTTTAAACGAATTATCGGAATTTGCTGAAAAAGATTCGGGATTTGCGTTAAATAAAATTATTTCCTTAGTTGTTAATATCAGTAAATATCAATTGGGAAACGGTTCATCTTATATTAGACTACCAGAACCGATTATAAGGAAAAAAGCTTGTATAGACATTAAAAATATAGATCAAAATTGCTTTTACTGGGCCATTGTAAGCGCTCTTCGGACTCCTAGCAATAAACGACATGCAGAACTAACCTCCTCATATCCACACTTTACTGACGTTTTACAAACAGAAAATTTAGATAGTCCTATGCTGCTAACAAAAATTTCAAAATTTGAAAAGATGAATAATATTTCAGTCAATGTTTACGCTTTAGAATTGATTGAAACAGAAAAAAAATCATTTTACATAGTAGTACCAGCAAGATTAACGGAAAATAAACGGGATACGCATGTTAATTTACTTTTAGCTCAAAATAAATATTATCCGCGTTTAAATGATTATGATGCCCCTCCACCACCGCCAGCAAATGAAGATAATGATTCAATCGATGAAATTAAATATCACTATTGTTGGATTAAAAATCTTTCGCGTCTTATTAGTAGCCAGTTAAATAAACATCGTGAGAAAAAATTTATTTGCGATAGATGTCTGAACTATTTCCATCAGCAAAATAAATTAGTTGAACATGAAAAACTGTGTCCTAAATTTAATAAATATAAAATTAACCATCCTAAAGAGAGCTGCGTTGAATTTAAAAACTTTACATACCAACAAAATACTCCTTTTGTTGTTTATGCAGATTTTGAATGTCAATTAGAAAATCATAAAGAAAGTAGCGTCGTAAATTTAACTAAAACCATAAAATATCAAAAACACGTTCCGTATAGTGCTGGTTTCTATGTAAAATGCAGCTATGATGATAGCCTTTCTTATTTCGAGAGCTATCGAGGTGCAGATTGTATGGATTGGTTTGCAAATCGTATGGCTGGCGTTGCGCAATTTGTAAACTCAAAAATAAAAACAAGCGTACCTGTGATTGAAAAATTAGACACATGTAAGGCAACATCATTTCATGTTTGCGGTAAGAGATTTTCAAAAACAAAAAAAGGCATAATCGTTACAGATCACAACCATTTCAGTGGAGAGTTCAGAGGTTACGCACACCAAGTATGCAATCTGAACTTTAGAAAATTGTTTGTAGTGCCGGTTATATTCCATAATTTAAGTGGGTACGATAGTCACTTTATGATTTCGAATTTATGTAAAAAAGGTCGCTGAAGTCTACTTCCCATCAACAAAGATAAATACATCTCCTTTACGCTGCACTCAGATGAAAATAACATTAAATTGCGGTTTATAGACTTTTTTCGATTTATGGGGGCTTCTCTTGATGAATTAGCTTCAATTTTAGCAGAATCAGAAAAGAAAATTTTACAAAGGGAATTTCAAAATTTAGATGAAGATAAATTCAAATTATTAACACAGAAAGGAGTTTTCTGTTACGATTACATTGATTCTTTGAAAAAATTAAATGAAACGACTTTGCCCCCAATTGAAAAATTTTACAATAAATTAAACGATGAAAGTGTAAGTGACGAAAAGTATGCTCATGCGCAATCTGTTTGGCAACAGTTTAACATTAAAACATTAGGAGAGTATTCTGATATATATTTAAAAACAGATATTCTGCTTCTTGCCGACGTTTTTGAGCAATTGCGTAAAAAATGTTTCTCCACCTATGGTCTGGATCCTGCGTGGTACTATACAATGCCCGGATATACGTGGGACTGTATGCTCAAATACACTGGGTGTAAGTTAGAACTACTAAAGGATCTGGATATGGTGATGTTTTACGAAAATGCTATAAGAGGTGGAATTTCGGTGTGTAGCAACCGATTTTCGGAGACCAACAATAAATATATGCCCGAATATGATCCTGAAAAGCCGTCCAAGTACCTTATGTACCTGGATGTAAATAACCTTTATGGGGATACTATGCAGCAACCCTTACCCTACGGAGGGTTCAAATGGATAGATGATGTAACATCGTTTGATGTGATGTCAATACCCGACGACTCTGACGTAGGGTACGTGCTACAAGTCGATCTATCGTACCCACAAGAACTGCACGATAAACACAAAGATTTTCCGTTTGCGGCAGAACGTAGCGCACCACCCAGCGACGGCGGGGTAAAATTGCCGAAATTAATGACAACACTTACGGATAAAAAAGAGTAGACGGTTCACTATAAAAATTTAAAACAAATGCTAGCTAATGGATTAAAGTTAACGAAAATCCATAAAATTTTACAATTTAAACAAGCAGCCTGGCTGAAACCCTACATCGAGTTGAATACTCGATGTAGGGCTGCAGCTCGGAATGATTTCGAAAAAAATCTTTTTAAATTAATGAATAATGCAGTATTCGGTAAGACCATGGAAAATATACGTAAGCACCGCGTATGTAAAATCGTTAAATCTTGGGGTGGTCGCTAAGGGGCAGCAAACTTGATTTCGAGTTTTCGGTTCCACAGTCGCACAATTTTAGAGGAAAATCTGGTGGTTATCGAATTGAAAAAGGCTGAAATAACGTTTAACAAACCTCTGTATGTAGGGCAGGCAATTCTAGACCTATCGAAACTAGTCATGTATGATTTTCATTACACCTATATGTTACCAAAAATGGGTGCAGAAAGGTGTAAGCTCATGTACATAGACACGGACAGTTTTATCTACGAATTGCAATGTGAGGATGCATATGAGGAGATCATTAAGGCTGATTCCAGTAAATTTGATACTTCGGATTATCCTGAAAATAACATATATAAAATACTGCGTAAGAACAAAAAGGTGCCGGGTCTAATGAAAGATGAAAATAACGGTAAAATTATGACACATTTTGTTGGACTTCGAAGCAAAATGTATAGTTACAGGGTGCAGGGTGGGAAGGTGGTTAAAAAATCTAAAGGGGTTAAGTGCAATGTTGTTAAAAATAAAATTGCATTTGATGATTATGTTGAGTGTTTGAAAGAATTTAAGGAGCTACACAACGCTGTATCAGGTCGTATGCACACAACGTATATTCTGTTGAACAGACAAAAATTAGTTTAAGTCCGTATGACGACAAACGTTATTTAATTCCGAACAGTTTTGACACACTTCCGTGGGGGCATTACAGTATCTTATAATAGCGTTTTTTTCTTTTTTGTTATAGATGAATGCCCCAACATTATCAGAGTTAGCTGTTAGAAAAATTTGCGAATCAATAACATCATCATCAGTAGAATTCATGGAGCAGTCTCCACTACCATGGAAATTAACTACGGAAATTGTGAAACAATTTCCTTTATATAAATGGCACGCTATGATTAAAGAAGCCAAAAATGATCTTGATTCTTCATATACAGGAATTAACTTTATTAGATGTCACAAAGAAATAGATCCAAATTTAATTCATACTATATTAGGAAAATCAGATTGGGGTTATGTTTTTGAAGATTATTCTAGTTACTGTCTATGGTCAAGTGGATATTGGCTGGACCAATATTACCTACACGTATGTAAAAATTGTTTATCTAAATTTAAAGAAATACATAAAACTTTAAATAAACGTTTATTTGCCTGCTATGACCATTCTCACGAGGTTCACGATGCACATGTCATTATTTTGAACGTATACCAAAAAAAGTATAATTGGTGTCACAGCTGCTTTAAAAGCGTAGTGTTTGAACTAAAAGACCAGGAATCTTGCAGAGATGCCTTACATGATATGTCTAGAAATAACATCCGAATCCGATTTGATGAATCTGATGTAGACAGCGATATTGAGTTTTAAAAAAAAACATCACAGCAAACAAATTACAAAAAAATATATAAAAAGCGTTCATTCGTCCCCCCGCCCCCCAGTTTCTCTCTATCTATTGTACTAACATTTATATATATGTTATATGCACTCAAAACAATGGACTTACTATTCCATACAATGTTGCACCAGACGCTAGCTCAGCAACAGATAACGACTTCTCGCTAACACGTTGTTTACGCTTTATTTTCTAGAAGTGCTTTGTAAGCACACCAATAGTATAAATAGGCCTTGCGCCCATTTCATGTCGTTCAATACCCGGCTAGGCACCGTAACTGTCACTTATATAAACTTTGTTGTTCAATACCCGGTTAGACTCCGTAAATGTCACATTTGTAAACCTTTGTATTTTATATGGACTGAAGCTTCAGTCCTCAAATAAAATTTTTTAAAAAGTTATTTCTAAATCTAATGATTTAAGAAATTGGTGTCAGAGAAGTGGGATAGCTTCAACGCATTAGAACACGTGCATACTAACTAGTGTGGTGGATGCCTATCCTTTAAGCTGAAAAGGACCAACGAGCCTTAAGAAGAAAGAAACCCATTGAAGAAAGAAAACTACGAGTAAGAAACTACAAAGCAACAAGAAAAAGGAAAACAACAGGGGACACAGCGAGCAGCAGCCACCCAACTGCAGACAGACTACTGGAAACATCGCAAGAGATCCACTAGCCGCCTGGAGAACACGACTGCCTCCCGATGTACCCTTGGTAACGTACAATTTTAATCTAACTATTTTTTGCGATTTATCTCTGTGTGTGTGATTGTTACATCTTTTTATTTGCATTTTTTGCGCATTTACTCTATATTCACGTATTTTTCCCCATTTTTACGTATTTTTCTATTTTACATTTATATCTTTTTGCATTTTCCCTTGACATTATTGAATCTTTTTGAAACAACTTTCCATTTAAAATGTCTACTAACGGTTCAGATGATTACCAACCAGCTGAAATTCCTGATAACGTTCATGCGAACATTGAACCTTATAGATTATCTGAAATATTTTCGATTGTACCCGAGTACGATGGAAACCCGATATTGCTATCGACCTTCATCAACGCATGCCGAACGGCATATCAAATGGCCGTCGAGGAGCAGCGGCTTCTCGTCGTTTTACATATTAAAAACAAACTTCGCGGAAGTGCCGCCGAACTTGTGAACAGCCGAAACCCTTCCACGTGGGAAGACATACGGTCCCTGTTAGAAACCCACTTTGGAGATCTTAGAGATCTCACATCTTTAATCGCGGATCTTCAACACATGCGCCAACTCCCCAACGAATCACCCCTAACCTTTGCATCCAGACTGCAGACGCATGCAGCCAAAATGCATTCCGCCGTGAATAGACAAAATCTAAATCGCGAGCAAAAATCTGCTCAAAGTTCCCTCATCGAAACGATGACATTAAATTGTCTATTAACAGGATTAGACTCAAAAATAGGACCTGTTGTGCGATCAGGACATCCCACGGATATCTTGACCGCAGTTTCGTATATCAAACGAGAGTTACAACTTTCATATTTGGAACGACAAAAATTCGCCAGGACCCCAAACCCGAATCAAAATTCAGTTATTCGAAGACCAAACCCTAAAATTTGTAATTTTTGTAATCGTCCCGGTCACTTGGCAAATGAATGCCAACGGAGACAACAGCCTACAAGCTTTGCCCCAAGACAGTTTAACCAGCCCCAACCTCAAAATTACCCTAGGTCGAATCAACCTATGCAAGTTAGACCATCTACATCTAACTACCATCAAAATTCTAATCAATATCCTCCCAGACCATCTGTAATACGACCAAATGCGCCTAACGCGAGTGCGCCAAGACCCTCTGTAATTCAGAGCAATCCAAATTTCCAAAACCCTAATTTTCAAAGAAATTTTAGACAAAATCCTCCCAATCGAATTAATTATGTCGCCCCTGATTCTTACGATTATTCCGACTACGGTGAACCAGACCTATACAACACAGACTACGCTAATGAATATGACGATACCCAGTACTCCGCCTACACACCTTCCCCATACGATGATTTTAGAGAACCCAGTAACGATTATTGTTACGAATATAATCAAACCGCCGATACATTTGTTGACAACGCTTATTCGGACATACAACAATTCCAGTATTTTCGGACCAAGTGTTTGAAAGAGAAACCCCCTGCGGAACCCAACGACAGTACCGCGATAGTATGTGCGAACTTAGCGTATCTCAGTGTCGAGGACCCGAACGCGAAACCGTGTGCGAGCGTCAGCAACACACGCGATCAGATGTTCATATAAACCCTCCGTTTATAGTCCCGTCGACAATTCACCCCGTTAGCCCAGATAACTTATATTACATTAAAGATGCTACTGGAAAATTCCAAATTCTCATTGACAGTGGTGCAGGTTGCTCCATTTTCAAACGTAACACTTGTCAAAATTATACTAATCGTGTCGCAGAAAATATCTCTATCCGAGGTATTACTGACGAAAAAATTAGTATTACCGAAGCAGTCTTAGTCCCATTTGCTCCCAATGATTATCACAAAATTTATGTCCATGATCTAGATATTTCATTCGATGGCCTTCTTGGGTCAGATTTTCTTGAACATTATGATTGTATTATTGATTTGAAAAATCGTCAATTGATTACAAATTTCAAAACAGTCCCTCTTTTCAAAGTAGGTGACGAAAATAATTCCAAAGCTTCTCAATTTAAAGAAAAGTCCCAAGCTTCGCAATTTAAAGAAAATTCTCAAGTTCAAAATGTTATTTCCATTCCTCCCAGAGTTGAACAAGTTGTCAAGCTCCAATCCGAGCTTAGAAATACTGAAGCCATTCTTCTGGCGTGTGAGGTAGAAAAAGTCCGTCTACCCAGTTCCATAGTTAAAATTGATTCTAAAGGCGAATTCCTTACTACAGTATTAAACTGTAATGCCATTCCAAAAAATGTAATTTTACCCCAATTAACTTTCGAGCCCTTTAACGAAACTTCTATCAATAATTTCAACACTTCTTTACAAAATTAAAGTCAGTATAACCGTAGAGATGTTATTAGAGATCAATTACGTCTCGATCATCTCAACGAAGAGGAAAAAGATTTAATTACGAATCTTTGCTTAGATTTTTCGGACATATTCTATTTAGATGGTGATAGCTTGTCATTTACAAACGAAATTAAGCATTCTATTGATACCACTACCAGTAAACCAATTTTTACCAAATCCTGCCGATACCCTTATGTCCACAAGCAAGAAGTCAAAGATCAAATTTCAAAATTACTAAAACAAGGTATTATCGAACCTAGCACATCGCCATGGAATTCTGCGGTGTGGGTTGTACCAAAGAAAATGGACGCCTCTGGTAAACAGAAATGGCGTATGGTGATTGACTATCGTAAGCTTAACGAAATCACCATCGATGATAAATATCCCCTGCCAAACATTTCCGATCTACTTGATCAATTGGGGAAATGCCAGTACTTTAGTACACTGGACTTGGCATCTGGATTTCATCAAATCGAGATAAATCCAGTTGATGTTCCTAAAACTGCATTTTCAGTTGATAACGGACATTACCAATTCTTGAGGATGCCTTTTGGTCTCAAGAACGCTCCTGCCACGTTTCAACGTGTCATGGACAACATCTTGATGGGTATACAAAACGAAAGATGTCTTGTTTACATGGATGACATAATTGTCTACTCCCCCTCCATCCAAGAACACATCAGTAGGCTTACCGAAATTTTTACGCGTCTTCGGAAGTCGAATTTCAAAATCCAGCCTGATAAGTGCGAATTCCTCAGAAAGGAAGTAGCCTATCTTGGTCATGTAATAACCCCTGATGGCGTTAAGCCCAATCCAGATAAAGTGGATTGCATAAAAAATTTCCCTCAACCCAAGAATCCTAAAGAAATAAAATCTTTCTTAGGTCTTGCAGGTTACTACCGACGCTTTATACCAAACTTTGCCAAAATTGCGAAACCCCTTACCAGACTATTACAGAAAGACGCAGTATTTGAATTTGATAGCGAGTGTGTTAAGTCATTTGATACTTTAAAAAATGCTTTAACAACATCTCCTATACTGATCTACCCCAACTTTGAAGAGCCTTTTGTGCTTACAACAGACGCAAGCGCTTTTGCGATATCTGGCGTTCTTTCCCAAGGTCCCATAGGTAAAGATCTCCCGATAGCCTATGCATCTCGTACACTTTGTAAAGCAGAAACGAGATATTCCACCATTGAAAGAGAACTTCTAGCTATTGTCTGGAGTGTAAAACATTTTAGACCTTATTTGTATGGTCGAAAGTTTAAACTCGTAACAGACCATAGACCCCTTACGTGGCTTTTCTCTTGCCGAGATACCGGAAGTAGATTAGCAAGATGGCGCCTCAAGCTAGAGGAGTACGACTATGAAATAGTGTACAAGCCAGGCAAGGCTAATAAAAATGCCGATGCCCTATCACGTATCAAATTACCCAAAACTGTTAATGCCCTTACCCATAGTGACGAAGAAGGAGAACCTTCTACCCAATTTTCCGAAAGTGAATTTGATATCTTTGCCCGCCTTTACAAAACCACATCCCTGATCGATTATTCCAAAATTCAATTTCAAATTCCCAACTCCTAGACAAAAGTCATAAACATATCGTCACGTTTTTCAGACAAAACACTCTATCTGATCTTCACGAAAAAATTATCGAAGACATATTCGAGGAAAATCTTGATTTTTCTGCAGATAAAATTAACATCGCGTCTAGCAAAACAATTAAAGATAGAAAATACTATATTATTCCTGTGCCATACGATCCCGTAACTTGCATACAGCATCTTTTCTCTGTAATTTTAACCAACAAAGGTGTATTCGACCTATCCCAACAAATCTACGTTGAAAATAATTTGGACTTACCCATTTTAGAAATTTTCTCTTTTATTTTTTCGGATGATAATATCAAACTTGTCGTTTGCCAAAACGTCACCAAAACTCCTAGTCCCGATGAAATCCCCGTCATTTTAGATCAATACCATTGTGGTAAGAAAAACATTCATCGAGGAATTAATGAAACAATTAGGCGAATTCGTGAACGATATAATTGGCCCGGCTTAACTAAAGACGTTGAGCATTTCATCAAAAAGTGTGAAATTTGTCAAAAGACCAAAATTTGTCGTAAAAACCTCAGTGCCCCTTTTGTAGTAACTGAAACCCCTAAAGCCCCGTTCGAAAGAATCAACATTGACATTTTGGAAGTCCCACCTAAATGCTACGCTCTCACAATCCGAGACGAGCTAACAAAATTTTCTCAAGCCTATCCAATTAGCGACAAATCTGCAAAATCTGTAGTGAATACTCTACTTTTATATTTCCAACATTATGGTACACCTCTCCGAATACACTGCGATTACGGAAAAGAATTTGACAACGCCCTCATAAAAGACCTTTGTAGTCTTTTTGACATTAAATTAACTTTTTCTAGTGTCAGTCATCCCCAGTCCAATGGCTCGATTGAGCGATTTCACGCCACTTTATTGGAAATGATCAGATCCCATGTATCCGAAAATCCCGACGAACATCCCTTCAATATTCTTCCCTATGCTGTTCAGTGCTACAATAGCACTAGAAATAAAACTACTGGCTTTACACCATACGAGCTCGTGTTTGGCCACACCTCTGGTCGTCCGCCCGAACACGTATATTTAGAAAATAATTGATGTCCAAGTATGTTCGAGACATTCGGAATAAACTCGAATATTACTACAAAATTGCCCGCGTGAGAACTGACGAACAGAAGCAAAAAGCAAAAATTCGCTTTGATAGTAGAGTGTCACCCAGTTTACAATCATATAAAATTGGCGATAAAGTATTTGTGAAACAGTCTCAAATTTCAAACAAACTTCAGAACAAATCTGATGGTCCATTCGAAATTACTCAAGTTTTTGAAAATTCTGCGCTCCTTAAGAACCCGGAAACAAATAGAATAAGTAAAGTTAATTTTGACAGACTGAAACTATGTTTTGAGACTTAGTTTCTCTTTCAGGTGCAGTCTGCTGTTTCTTGCGGCTGTCACAGCCCAGATAGACATCAAACCGCTTAACAACACCTTAGGTATCTATTTTCATGAAGACGCCCCTCTTAAGATTTCCAACGACATTTGGACACTCCTTGTATATAAAGACTTAGAACTCATTAAGAAAGCACTTGACGATAACCACAATATTCTGGAACACTTATCATATCTCGTAGACAAACCCACCAATCGTATGAAAATGTTTAGTGGTGAAATTAAAACTCATACAAGTCTCCTTTATCAAATTTCTCGTTCCTTGGAATCTAAATATTACGCAATCTTCGATGACACTGTAAGCGCATCGCGGATGAAACGCGGTCTGATTAACGCTATAGGTACTGTATGGAAAGCAATAACCGGCAACCTCGATTCATCGGACGGTGAATACTATAACGATTGTATTAACAAAATTTCTAAAGATAAACATGAGCTCGAAAACCTCATGAAGAACCAAATTTCTGTTACCATGTCGGTTATCAAGAATTTTAATAACACTATTCAAAAACTTATGATTGATGAAACTACGTTTAATGAAGATATTAAAGTCATTGAAAACAAAATTTATGAAATTTCAGACGATCTTGCATTTTATGAAGCTAAATTCCAATTTTTAGAAGTTTGCGAACAATTAATGGAAAGCTACATGTTTCTGGAACAGACAATTAATGATATTCTAAATTCAATTACTTTTGCACGTTTAAAAATAATACATCCTTCTATTATCACTCCTCAAGACTTAGTAAATTCTCTTCAAGAAATTTCTCACACTTTGTCGAGAAATAATTTACCCCTTCCGGTTAATTTAGCAACAGTGTCAGAGTACCTTAATCTTATGGAACTCGAAGCATATCAAACAAAAACAAGAGTATTATTCGTTCTACGCATCCCGTTATTAGAGCCCGAAATGTATACTTTATACAGAGTGATTCCTCTACCCACTCTCGATAAACGTACTGGTTTGTTTCATGTAGTCTCCACTATACAGAGGTACATTGCTAAAGATAGCGATTCTCTTTTGTACGTTTCCTTTCAAAACCTAGGTAGTTGTAAAGTTCTTCAGTCTCAGGTGAAAATCTGTTTCAACCTCTTGCCGTATCCAATAGACAGTAATGCAGTCTGCGAAGCACAGTTGTTGCGAAATCCGGTCGATCTGCCGACAGCCTGCCAAATAGCAATTGTGGCATTGCAAGATTACAAAATCCAAGAACTTGCAACCAATTTTTGGCTAATCACCATATCTAGCCCTCTGCCAATTACGATGAAGTGTGGACAACGAGAGACTACCACCAAAGTAATAAAAGTTAATTCACTTTTAAAAATGCAGCCCGAATGCAGTGGCTTTGTAGGCACCACGAGATTACATTCTAGATATTCTGTTAGCACCTACAAGAATATCACATACAAAAGTCACCCTGTAAAAGTACCCTACAAATGCTGTGAACATCTCCCAGAGAGACAAAATTTACCAAAATTAAAACCGATCAAGCTAAGCAAGATCGATACTGAAGAACTCGAAATTGCCAATCACAAATTGAACCAATATTCTGAACAACTGGACAAAATTATGAACGAGCCGTTTGTTTCGAGACATCTCTCATGGTTCACGTATTTTATCATCACCCTGTTAGTTATCATCGTAGCTTTGTACCTGTTCTGCAAGTGCAGAAAACGAAGACCACTCAGCATCCGCGCATCAAATTATCCAGCCGATGGCCCATCTCCAGGAGCACCAAAAGTCCGGTACATTCCCAGACTTTTTCCTCGACGTAGACCAACCATCCAGCCACATGAAGAAGACATCGAACTGCAGTGAGTGTTCCGTGAAGTGTTTTCACTGTTCAAAAAGACATTTCCAATTTTCGTGTTATCTACCATGTGATTTTGCCCGTACGACTGTACGATTGTATCTTATTATTTGTTTGTTCCAGCTTTGCTTTTAAATGTTATTTAGCATCGCCAATGTACCGCATTTATGCTAACAATTTTATTTTTCAGAATCTATATTTTCTGATGTTATTTTGCAATTTTATTACTCCTAGTTTTATATTTTTATATTTTACAATGTTTACAATTTACATTTCTACATTTTTACATTTTTGAATTTTACATCTTTTACACTTTTCTAATTTTATCAAAAGTTGTCGCATGGCAACAACTTTTTGTAATAGGGGGAAGTTGTTATATGCACTCAAAACAATGGACTTACTATTCCATACAATGTTGCACCAGACGCTAGCTCAGCAACAGATAACGACTTCTCGCTAACACGTTGTTTACGCTTTATTTTCTAGAAGTGCTTTGTAAGCACACCAATAGTATAAATAGGCCTTGCGCCCATTTCATGTCGTTCAATACCCGGCTAGGCACCGTAACTGTCACTTATATAAACTTTGTTGTTCAATACCCGGTTAGACTCCGTAAATGTCACATTTGTAAACCTTTGTATTTTATATGGACTGACGCTTCAGTCCTCAAATAAAATTTTTTAAAAAGTTATTTCTAAATCTAATGATTTAAGATATATATATATATATATATTTTTTTTTTCAAACATGTATGTAGTACCAACATTTATATATATATATATATATATATATATATATATATATATATATATATATATATTTCTTTTCAAACATGTATGTAATTAGATTTAATAAATGAATATTCATAAAAAAATGTTTTATTGATTTCGTTAGATTTTTCTAGTAAGAAGAGTTCACAACAAGATGTCCTGATAGCTTGAGTCGTCAGAGGTGTGCAACATCAGAAGCAATGTTAGTGCGTGGTTGGGGTTCAAAACTTAGCGTGTTCAAAAACAAAAAAAAAACACGCACACACATAATACTAACATTACTTCTGATGTTGTGTGTACCTCTGGCGCGGTTCTTCGGGCTATCAAGACATCTTTTTGGTATTTTTGAATAAAGTGTGCACGTCACGTGTCACGTATCACGTCACGTGCGTCACGTGTCACGTCACGTGCGTCACGTATCACGTCACGTGCGTCACGTGTCACGTCACGTGCGTCACGTGTCACGTTACGTGACGTATATCATAATGAAACGACAGATATGCATTTTTACAAAAACTTTATTAAAATCGTTCAAGATCATTAGTGATCCTATGTCTATAGAAAAATATATGTTGTCCTAACGCTATATGTTGTAAAGTACAGCCTACGAGCTTAAATGTATACAATTTTTGAATAGCATCTGAAAACGTATAATTTTGATCATTAAAACTAGCTCGAACAATCTTAAGCGCATTATAATAATAGCTTGGAAATTCAACAGTTTCTAGCATAGACATATACGGTACTAAAAGTTCATTATTTGCTTCTAAAAGAGCGTTCACGTCCATTTCTGAGAGGTAGAAACTAATGTTGTGCTTGGTTATTTCGAGGATTTTCGTACTATCATAGATTAGTCGTCGAATTCTGCAATAGTCACCGCACTCGATTTCGACAGGATCATACTTGTCAGGAAGGTCCTTCTTCTCCTCCTCCTCCTCCTGCTCCTCCGTCTCCTTCACCGTTACCACATTGAGCTGGGTGATTAATTGTTCCCACTCATAGGAACTGAAAGATAGTTTCAACCGTGATGAGTTCCACACAATTACAGCAGGAGTAAATGATCTCGCTGGGCTTAGACCGCATCCAATTTGGTATGATCCATTTGGAAACTGCGTGTACAGCAGATAATGGTCCTCGTTCTTGGCCGCTTCTTCGTACCTTTCCAGAATAGCATCCAGCTCACGGTCGTAGTTTACAGATGATTCGTGTGAGCTGCTGGTGGTGGTGAGGTCAAACTCGCTGCAAGTTGAACCACTAGCACTGGTATCCATTTTTTTACTAGCTGCCTGACTGACTGACTGACTGCAACCGACTGAGAACTCACTTTTAGCAGAACTTGGAACGTATCCCTTGTCGAATAGCATTTTGGTTTTGCTGATGCGTACAATGTCACCAACTTTAAACTTACGCGGGCCCGCGATTTTTAAATGAGTATATTTTCGATTTAAGATACATTTTTCGTTGGATTTATTAATTTGTGATGGTTTACATCCGATGGTTTGATGACGTGTTCCATTGTATTCATTGGTAATGCTTTGTAATATATCAATCCATTTATACGATCCCATTAAGCTAAAGTATCTGTAAAGTTTATTTTTCAACGTTCTTATGGCTCTTTCAGCAATGGCCGCTTTCTTGATGCTATATGTACTATAATGATTAATATCATGCTTCTTCATTAAAGTTTGAAATTTACTATTGTAAAATTCTTTACCTTGATCAGATTGTAGATTTTTCGGCGTACGTATGTGCGAGGATATCCGAAAACGCACGAGTTATCTCCTCACCCGTCTTTGTCTTTAACGGTCTAGTCCACATAAACTTGGAAAAAGAATCGATTACAACGAGAATTAATTTGAAATTTTTATTTTGATGAGCATAAGGTCGCATTTCAGCCAAGTCAGTCTGCCATAAATCGTCTAAGCCTTTAATGATGGTACGTCGTCTTAGATAATTTTTTCGAGCAGGCTTGTGCAGCTCGTTAACTAGTTGTAGCTTCTCCTTGGAGTACGTCATCATGTTTTAACGCTTTAAATTGTTGTTCCATCGGCTTTATACGCTTAGCAAGATCAAATGTTTTCAATGATATATATGATGTGCGTCCTTGCAAAAGTTGTAATTCAGAGGATAAATCAACGATATTTTTCCGTATCGGAGCCAAATCGGTATGAGACTTAATTGTAGCCAACTCCTGTTCTATTCTTGTTGTTATATTTGCAATAGAGTCATCTACGTATTTTTTTGTTGCCATATGTTTACCAGAAGTAGGCGGATTTCTCGAAATAAACTCTGTTATTTGATCTGTTTTTGCTGTTATTTTTTTTAAATCAATCACTGAAGTATCTACGTATTTTTTAGTTGCCGCATCTGAATTATCTGTGGGATCTTTTATATTACACAACTTTACGTTCTTGAAGTCAACATTTCCATCAGAAGTATGGGGTAGTGTTAACTTTGGCGGTGTACGCATATACGGAAGTGTCTTTTGTTTATCAAAGCGACGTCCGAATTTATCAAAACTCATCGTGTAAATGAAAGACCAAGGAACTAGATTACTGTATTATATTAGCTTCTTTCAGCTCGTTGAGGATGGCTACTATTTCATTATCATGCGACGTATTGCCAGCTTCCTGAGATGCCATAAGGAGTTTAAGTCGATCGATTAATTCATTGGGATCATCCCAGTACACGTATTCGATTGGTTCCTTGTTGTATGTCAAGTAATCACCGATACCTTTCCTGTTGGCGGTTTTGATGTTGATGATGATGTTGTTGTTGTTGTTGAGGGAGTGGATCTAGTTAATGATCGACTAAGTGGACTACGTTTTTGTGTAGATGTTGATCGTGTGACAATTGTACCTTTATTTTTCTGCACATCTTTAAAGAGAGGCTTAATAATGTGATTATATTTAAATCCTGTCGACCTTTTAGGCGTCCAAGCGAATCTAAATGAACACCGGTACTTTGCAATAGATTTTTATAGGGTTGTAAATCTGCATCTGCATAGTTTGGGTCATTATAGAATAAAAGTTGATATAGCCCAGGTGTGCCACGAAGCCATGTACCTGCTAAGTTTGTCCCCTCAGGTAATATCTGTATTTGGCCAGTCGCTCTATCAAATTTAATTCTGCGTTTACCTAACATCCAACCAATGTTGTCGGTATATATAGGTCCATAATTTTTATCAATTTTATCGTTTTGTGTCCAAAAATCTTGTAAATAATTATGGCTTATTGGGGGATATTGATCTAAGTATTCTTCTATTGCTTCTTGTGAAAAATCAGCAGGACGCATTTCTTCAGGTAGTGGTGGTGTTTCAGGTCTCGGCGGTATATTACCTTGTTCATCAGTTGAAGCCACGTCTTCTAAATTAAGATAGTTTGGGTTCTGTGTGAATACATCATCATCATCATCATTATCATCATCATCATCCTGTTTCAATTTTTCCTCTTTTTTAATAATAAATGAAGGATGCTGCTGAGTCTTAGCTATTTGCTTAAGAGGTTCAGATATTGGTTTGAAAAGTTTTCTAATAGATTCATCTTCTGCAGTTCGACCTAACTTTAAAGTAAGATACTTTTTACGTATACCTCGAGCAACTTCTGCGATCTTTCTTTTATGACTAGCAACGGCAACTTGGTCCTTTGACATCATGTTACTGAATGATGGCGTACATGATAAGCCTACAATTTTATGTACTTATCAAATCTTACTCTGTATCGACCATAATTAAGAGGAAAGTCTTTAACAATAACTAACGTACCGTACTTTTCTGCCCAACATTCCGAAAACATCTTTTTGAATTCATCAAAAGTAACATCTGGAGATACATGCTCATCAAATATATGTTTTAGATTAATTTCATCCTGCTTAAATAATACTATAATGTTACAGTTGTCTCGTATGAGCTGTTTTGGAATTTTAGAGTATGTTTGGCAGAGATATGCAGCATCGATATCTTTATGACGACACATGGAGTAATACTCTCGAATTTTCTGCTGACCGTCACACGACACGTCGTCAAATATGAATATAGAGCTATTTTTAGCCTTACTTGGACTTATAATTTCCTCGTTATCCTTAAATGGGAAATAGCCAACGCCCTTAGCAGCGGAAATCACTTCTTGAAGCAGTTGATACTTTGGTTGATACAACGATTTTGAATAAACATAAACATTTTTAAACTTAGCACCGTTTGGATGGAAAAGCAGCGCCAGCATTACGTTCGTTTTTCCACATCCGCTTGGTCCGCAGATGATAGCGCGAAACGAATTCGGTAACAATTTACCATGTTTACTATGTTGAGTTTTTGCTGTAAAATCCAAGTTATCAATGGGTAATGACTGCTCTTGTTGAACAACCTTCATCGTGTGGCGTTCGAATAAGGAATGTGTAAAAGTATATATGTAGATATTGCTAACGCATCATCAACAGTTCTCATGTTAACGTACAAGGGTGAAGGTGTTGTAAACTCTCTGATAAATAATCTTCCGATAGAACTCCACGTACCTTCGTATCAGTGCCTGGGACGTAAGTGTGCGACAAATTAGGATATTTTTTTCATTCTCACACATGTATATGTATATTTTCAGCGGGGACTAAATTAAAGAAGAGGTTAGCACGAGGAGATCCTGGAAAGAACCCATTGGATCGTGCTGCAAGAGATCACGATATTGCATACGCCTTATACAAAAATTTGAAAGACAGACACAAAGCTGATTAGATTCTTGAGAACCGAGCCTGGGAACGTGTAAAAGCACCTGACGCTTCACTAGGAGAAAAGACTGCAGCTTGGCTAACAACCACCGCAATGAAAGTTAAGCGAAAATTGGTTATGGGGCAGAAGAAATCATCTTTTCGACGAGGTGTTCTCACGAAAATCAAAAAGTCCTTGAAGAAAAATGCTCCCACCACCACGACATTAAAAAGTCTGCATTGGTTGCTCTTAAAGCGGCAAGATTAGCGGTGAAGAGTGCAGGTGGAAAACATAAAGTTCGACTACCGAGAATAATTCCGATCGAAGGCAAATCTGGGGGATTCCTACCCTTGGTCCCCCTTTTCGCCGGATTAAGTGCCTTGGGGGCGCTCGCAGGGGAGCTGCAGGTGTGGCCAAAACGGTCGTTGATGCCAAGAATGCACAAAAGAAATTGGAGGAAGACCATCGCCATAACAAAGCTATGGAGTCTTTGGGCAAAGGATTGTATTTGAGAAAAAATGCTGAAGGTGGTTATGGGTTGTACCTCAAAAAAAAAAGTCAAAAAAACTAAACATCAAGCTACCCAAGAAAGCGCTTTATGATTATGAAATAAAGCAATATGCGAAGCTCTTGAACATACCTCATTTCCGAGGTGTCTTCATGCGTGACACTTTACCACGAGACGGTCCACGTAAAAGAGAATGCGCCGTCGTGAACTTAGATATTTCACAAAACAACGGAACTCATTGGGTAGCTTATAAAAAGATAAACAACAACGTTGAGTATTTCGATTCATTTGGTAACCTGAAGCCTCCACAGGAACTTGTTCGATATCTGAAAAACGCTAAAATTTTCTACAACAACGATCCTTACCAAACTTATAATCAAGTTAACTGCGGACAATTGTGTTTGAAATTTCTATACAATAACAACAACAACAACGATGGATAATAAAACATTATCGGAATTTACATTAGAAGAGTTTGAGAAGAATATTCCGCCGCTGGAATATTTAATAAGCAATGTGAGACCTGCAGAACTGTTGAGTATATGGCACAAACTGCCTGCAGAATACACATCCAATTTTGATCTTCAAATACGACTTCCATGCTATGTTCACTACAACAGACCTGATTGGGCAACACATTGGGATGGACCGGCTACTGCTCAAGCAAATTGTTATTTCTGTAAATTATCCATTCGAAAATAAACAAAAAAAACTTGAATAAATGTTTAGTACACAGCTATATTTTTTCATTCATCATGTCGCAGTTGTTGAGAGTCAATAGCACTACTCATATATTTTCATTTCGTCCTTCAACACCGATAGTGTTGGATCCGAAAAAAGATTATGAATTGGCACTTAGGTCTTTTACTTCACACAATTCCATACCGAATATTGAAAAAGGAGATACATTTTATTATATCGACCGGATAGGTGGTGGTGGTCAATTAAAGTCATCGAGTTTCCGACAGGCTGTTATGAAATTACCGACATAGAAACATTTATACGAACGCAAATGAATCTTGAAAATGAAGTTGCTCCTCCGGATGATTATTTTTCTCTAAAACCTAACAATAATACACTGCAATGTGAAATCTTTAGCAAGTATTATAAAATAGTGTTTACAGAACCGAATAATCTTGGACATCTATTGGGATTCTCGAAAAAAGTTCTTAATCCTGGTCAAAAGCATTCTTCTGATTTACCTGTAAACATAATAAAAGTATCAACCATACACTTTGATGCTAACATTACGTCGGGAGCCTTTGACGGAGACACGCCTGCACACACGATCTACGAATTTGCTGTGACAGCCGATCCTGGATACGCTATAGTCGAAACACCTGTAAATTTACTATATCTACCTGTTATACCGAAACAAGAAATAACCAACATCACAGTGTTGGCTTTAGATCAAGACGGTCGTCCTGTAAACTTTCAAGGTGAAACTAGTACTCTTGTGTTGGAGTTGCGAGCGAAGCGCAGATGGGATTAGTGATTATAAGACATAGTGGTGCTTCCAAGGCAACTTCAGTATTACCCCAAGCACCTAAGCGACGACATCTACTACTAACTACATCAAATATCCTGTTTCTCCGCTCACTTGGATATCATGTCAACAACAACAAGAATCATGTACAAAAAGAGAAAAACTGAGGAGGCAGCAGCAGCATCACATACTTCTCCGATGTTTGATCTATATCGATCTCCAGCATTCGATGAATCTATTCGCAAGGCTGAGTATAGATCTTATACGCCGTTCATCAAGTCATTTAATTGTAATGATGTTGTGGAATTTAGCATCAATCAAGTAGATTCGTTCTTTGCAATGAACGCTTCCCTTCTATCTATCAAAGGGAAAGTTGAAATAACTGGAGGAGCAGCAGCAGGAGATGTATCTTTAGCTCCAAACTTTGGTGCCTTCCTATTTGACTCTTGCACTTACAGTGAATCCGCTAGAGAAGTTGAAACAGTACGTGATCCTGGTATTGTAAGTACTGTCCGAGCTTACGTATGTTACAGTGAGGAAGACTCAAATCATATGGCTATAGCTGGATGGAACTATCCTTCAACACCTATAATGGCGTCAACACATAACAAGTCTTTTAGCTTGCTAATGCCGCTTAAACATATTTTCAACATTTTCAATGATTATCCTATGATTACGTGTGGCAGACAAACTCTCAGATTTGTGAGAGCTAGAAACGATAACGATTGTATCATTATCAAGGAAAAAACTGGAACGACGACGACGACGACAGCGAAAATAACCATTGAAAGCATGGAACTGAAAATCAAACATATTTACCCGAGTGATGATGTGAAACAACAACTTTTGAAAGCTATTCAAACTGATAAGCCGATACTTATACCATTTAGAAAATGGGATCTGAACGAACTGCCTGCAATTACCGCAGATGCGAGAAGAGAAATATGGTCAGTTAAAACTAGCACCGCAATCGAAAGACCACGTTTCATTATAGTGTGTTTCCAAACCGGTAAACGTGACGTCGCAGCCTCAGACCCGACCCTGTTTGATCACGTGAATGCTGCTAGTATTCGAGTATCTTTGAATGGTGAATATTATCCCAACGAACGTATGCAATTGGACTTTGCAAACAATCACTTTACTGAAGCTCATTTCAACTATAGCAACTTTCAAACCAGCTATACAACTTCTTCTTCTCTGAAGAGATGTCTTTTAGATTATACCGCTTTTAAAAATCGCGCTTTGTTTGTTATTGACTGTTCCAAACAAGAGGAAACCATGAAATCATCAACTGTTGATGTTAGATTGGATATCGAAGCCGATGCTGGCTTTCCAACCAACACCAAGGCCTACTGCATCATTATACATGACTGCTTAATCGAGTACTTCCCCCTCACCGAAGTTATTAAAACCATCTCGTAAGCAACGAAGGACTCTCAGTTCCGCATCAGACATCATGAGGATCGCGTTTGTTGACATTCAAGGCTTTACAGTTGTCGGATTATTCGTACCTAAAGAACTATGTATCGAAATTGGTTTCAAGAAAAGTCATTACATCTTTACACCTCAGCAACCTTTTTCTACATTAAATACTAAAGACAAGAAAACTGTCGCTTACTTGGAGAAGAATTTCCATGGGCTTAAATATTCTTCCGGCGACGTTAAATATTCCAAGTTAAATGAAATAATTAAAAATAAGGTGATATATGCGGCTGACTATGTCTACGTTCGTGGAGAACAGAAAGCAAACTTTTTACTCAAGAAATGTCACATTTTTGGTGTTTTTCCCAACATTATTGATGTTTGCAAGTATGATGGTACACCGTGTGCTACTGGAAACTTTGTTGCTGATTCCAATCCATGTCACACCAACGGACAATTTTCCTGTACCCAGAGAAATGTTGAACGTCTACGCCACTGGTTTTCAAATATCATATTACCTATGTAGTTTTTTTCTATTTTCAATAAGATATTAAACGTATTATTGTAGTTTTATTGAAAATACCTCTGGTTTGCGAAATAATTGTGAGAATGTCTTGTTTCAAGTTGTTCAAGCGCGGGTATTCAAAACATGGCACACACACACCAATCAACCTTATTGTTATATATACTATATGTTTCAATAAAATATCCATTATACTATTTTCATTTTGAACGGTATCATCCTGTATAATAATAGTACATCGTATACAGGTTATAAGACATTCTGACCGACCGACCGACCAGAGGAGCCCACCACGCCTTGCTATATAAGATTTAACTATATACCGTCGGTCCATCGATCCGCTATTTTTCGATGCACCCCTGTATACAGGTTCTAAATGCCCCCCGTAATCCACGCCAACACCAGAGAGGTGCGACATCGGCGCCATCTATGCGCGAGATGCCCAACCCATCAATGACAGGTGTCCAATGACACATACAGATTCCGTTTGGTTTGTACAGAGCCAGACAACAAATCAGCGCCATCTATGCGCGAGATGCCCAACCCGTGTCCAATGACACATAGATTCCGTTTGGTTTGTACAGCGCCATCTAGCGGCGGAATCCCCAACTCATGAATTTCGCATACAGATTCCGTCCAACCCATCAATGGCGCGCGACGCCAGCGCCTCTGGTGGCCGATTTTAGAACTACTGAGATTCAATCCCCATAAGGACACTACTCTTGACGTCTGAGCCGCTTCTACATTGACGTTCGATTTGTCAATCATGTGACTTGGTGGAACAGTTGATTGTGACAAAGTAGGTTCAGCAGGTAAACACAAAGAGATAGAAGTCTGTGGTTTGTTTACAAACTGTTTGTGAGCTATTTTATCTTCCAATTTGTTGTTTTTGTCTTCCAAAACAGTAATTCGGTCCCTCAACAAGGAATTAGAATCCATTAATGTCAACACTAACATGTTCAGAAGATCATTTTCCTTTTTGAGAGATTCTTTAGTGACGTCATCATCCAGCGTTGGCGCGCAAACGGGGCACAGAATTTGACCAATTCCAAGGGTTTTTGCTCATTTTAAACGTACCAAACACGCGGGATGATATTGTCTCACACACTTAACACACTTAAGTTCAGTTTTCACTGATCTCTTACAGAAATCACAAATTAATTTAATTAATTCATCAGGAGCATCCACAAACAGAACATCATTTTCCGCCATCTTGATTTGACGACGATGAGTCTTTGATTAGGTTCTTTAAGATTGACTAACCAAGTTAATGGTTTATGGTCGGTTTCGATAATAAATTTATGGCCAAAGAGGTAAGGTCGAAAGTGCTTGCAAGACTCTATTATGGCTAAAAGTTTTTTCTCTATGGTACTAAAGTTTCGTTCAGCAGAATTGATAGTGCAACGCTGGATGCATCGATAGTTAAGACAAAAGTTTTATTGGGGTCTGGATAAGAGAGTATTGGAGCGTTAGTGATCGTTTTCTTTAATATATGAAAAGCTTCTAGATATTCAGAGTTTGTTTCATCAATTTTGATTCCTTTTTTAAGGCACCGTGTGAAAGGTTTGGTAATTTTTGCAAAATCTTTAATGAATGTTCTGTAATAGTTAGCTAGTAAGTCCTAAAAATTATTGTATTTTTTGATAGTTTTGGGTAATGGGTAACATTGAATGGCTTTAATTTTATCGGGATTAGGTTTAATACCGTTAGGAGTTATAATGTGTCCAACAAAGTTGACATCGGATCTGAGAAATTCGGTTTTGTGTATTTGTGTTTTGAGGTGATATTTGGCTAGAGTTTCAAAAATGTGTTTTAAGTGATTCAGGTGATCTTGAAGGTACTTGGAGAAAATTTTGATATCGTCTAGATATACGAAGCAAATTTTTCCAATGTAAGATGATAGGACAGAATTCATCATCCTTTGGAAAGTGGCTGGAGCATTTTTCAATCCAAATGGCATTCGAACATATTCGTAATGTCCATTCTCGATTGTAGCGCCTGAAGCGTCGGCTTTCTTAGAAATAGTCCATACGGGAGAAGAATATGGGGACACACTTGGTCGAATAACATCATCTTGTGATAGGTCCTTAATTTGTTTTTGAATTTCGGTCTTTAGATGTAACGGATATCTAAAGAATTTGACGAAGATAGGATCGATATTAGAAGTTCGAAAATGATGTGAAGTGATGGTACAAGGTTTTAATTTATCACCAGGTTTAAGGAAAACATGTGGATATTTATTGCAAAGTTGTATAATTTTGTTATACTCTTCATCGTTCATGTGTTCAGTTCGGATGAACTGAGAAATATCTTTGCATGTTGGGTCATTCGAAGTATTTGGAATAATTTGATAATTTAACAGAGGTTCGATATTAAATGAGGACAAATCGCGTAAAGAAGTGTTTTCAGGATAAATCACTTGATTGTTTTTGACAGAGCAGATATATTCTGGGGTAAGTTCGTCGGATTCTAAATATTTAATTGGGGAAATTAAAACGAAAACTTCTGTAGTATTTACTTCAATGGGTGTGTTAAAAGTGCTGCTGAATTTTTGTAGGTCATAATAACCTAGAAGGTAGTCGAATCTTTCGTGCCAGTCCAGAAGTAAAAATTCAATTTCGGTGGAAATTCCATATTAATGAAATATAGGGATACGGCAGGCTTGTGTGGCTTGCTTGTTTTCTATAGCGGTTTTAATAGTAAGCCGTTTGGGATAAATGTAATCTGAGAAATATTCATATGCAATTTGGGTATTTATTAGGGAAGCGGAAGCGGAAGCGCCGGTATCGATTAGAATGACTATATCTAAATAAGGACTGTAAATGTGAGGCAAATGGATTTATTGGTAGTTATTTAGGTCTAAGTCAATGGCGATTGGTCTGGGGTTTGGGTAAAATTTTGTTCATCAGGTTGATTGTTTTCTAGCTCGTTTTCATCGTAGGGAGTCTCGTCAATTATGTCTTCTTCTTGATATTGGTCTTGTTCTGTATTAGTTAATTCTTGAGAGATGAAATTTCTCGGTTGATAGTTGTTAGAGAAAGAGTTTGGTTGTAACTGGGTCTGTGCGGATTAGAACGTATAGTGGATGTAGACATAGGAGTCGGTTGTTGCTGTTGTTGGTTATTAGCAGGAATTCTTAAATTGGGATTAAAAGTTGGCCTAGGATTTTGGAATCTTTGTGGGGTATTGAAGAATTCTCTGATAGGTGCTTTTGCTTGTGCGTGTTGATTCAATCGTAGTACGTTTGGATGTGTAGGTTTATTAGGTGGCGTTGGTTGGGAAAATTGTTTAGGTTGGTAGGCAAAATCTTTATACTGGGTCTGTTGTCTTAAATTGACATAGTCTCGATTTTTTTGGATGTAATTATGTTTACATCGGTATATTCAACACCAGCATGTTCACGTAGATCATATAACTTCCTTAAAATTTTGTTATATGAATTTTGATAGGTATCGACTTGTCTTAGCATATTTAATTCATTAATAAGAATGATTTCAGCTTTTTGTTCTTTATAATGAGAGATTAACAGGTTTTTAAGATCTGACCAATTGACAGGATTAGCCTAATCTATCAACACTTGTGGTTCTCCTGATAGTTTAGTTTTGACATAAACCAAAGCATATCTAGCATATGGAGTTTGTGCAAATGCTCGAAGAAATTCTTCGCTTTTTCTTAAGCATGTAGAAAGATTGTTACTAGTATATGAAAAATTAAGAACGCTATCTTTCAATAGGTTGAATACGAATTGAGAGTTGTCAGCCATGTTTACTATGGGTCGAATTGGAGATCGATCACGAATGGTCTCAGGTACAAATTGATTTTGTAAAGGCATAAAAGAGAAAAAGAAAACCTAAAAATAGAAATGATTAGTAAATTGGTATTGCTTGGAAAGGTCTCGGAACATCCAGCGGAATAGAATATTCGTTGTTTACCTCAACGTCCGATAATTTACTTCTAAGGTGAAAGGCTTTGGCAAATGTAATAGAACACGAAGTTGCAGTAGCCTGGAATGAAATACCTCAACCGAATACCGATCACCTTATAGTCTGTGGTTCTCGCCGCTAGATGGTGCCACACACAATCACAAACGTCATGTGTCAAACGTCATATGTCATTGATGAGTTGGGGATCTCACTACTAGATGGCACCACACGCACACGCACACGCACACGCACACGCACACGCACGCGCGCACACACACACACACACCACACACACACACACACACACACACACATACAAACGTCATGTGCCAAACGTCATGTGTCAAACGTCATGTGTCAAACGTCATGTGTCAAACGTCATGTGTCATTGATGAGTTGGGGATCTCACTACTAGATGGCGCCACACACACATGATGACGTCATCATGTGAGATAGAATGGACCGATGCATTGGAGATATATATATATATATATATATATAGAGAGAGAGAGAGAGAGAGATAGGGTGACGTCATCATGTGGGTGTGGCGCCATCTAGTGCAAATGCCGAAGACTAAAGTGTGGTAAACGTTGCATGTTAAGGAATTGGCAAGCACGCACGCACGCACGTACGTACGTATAACGATGACAAAACTATTCACGGCACAGACAATCGATCTGAAAATACGCAACATACTAGTCCCGAATCTAATCCTAATCTAATTAGAATTGCTGAAGAACGAAATTTCTATGCATATCCTAACGGAGTTGAATTCACCATAGGAAATTCATATCGAGTCAGAACTCTTCCTTCCAAAACTATCCAATGCCAATTACCTTGTCCTGACGCTATCGATGAACTTTTACTATTTCTTAAGCAATATATCAAACCCGGTAAGAAATAAGGAATCTGGTTCCACGACCCAAGATTACTTCCTTTATTAAGCAGAACTGTTTCTACTCACTTTTCTCCCAAACAAGTACAACTGGAGAAAGCTACCTTCAAACCGACGTATATTACAGGAGATGACTTTACCAACGCAATTTTAGAGTATCATGCCACAAACCATAATGGTATTTCAGAGACATATGAACATTTCAGAAAGCTCCTCTTCTACCCCCGTATGAAACACGTTATAACTAATATAATTAATAAATCTAAAACATGCTTAAAAACAAAATACGAACGAAGACCTTTTAATGAACCTTCAGAAGGACCGTTCTTTTACCACCAAACCATTCCATTTACTTTTTGTAGACATTCTTTCCATCAAAAAAACTAAATATCTAACTTTTCTTGACCATTTCAGTCGATACGCCCAAACATATCACTCGTCTGTCGTAATGGACCTGAAATTCTGAATAAGCTAAAACACTGTTTCTCACAAGACTTTTTCAAAAATCATAAAGTACAACTAACTATTGGAAGTACAGCCAATCCGAATTCTATTTCTCCAGTTGAAAGATTCCACAGTAGTCTTGTTGAAAAATGCAGAATATTGCGCTCAGAAAAAACACACGATCTCATAACCGATCTAGTTACCGAATCCCTACTTATCTATTATCAATCAGTCCATTCTACTACACGATTCACTCCTTTCAGTCTATTATACGGCCAAACGAATCCACTAGACCCATATCACGCTCACTCATCTGATTTAACACTTAACCAAGTTATTAATGAAGAAATTTATAAAAAGACATTCCAGAAACAAAAGAAAATCCAAATATCTAGAAATCAAAACGAACAGTCGAGAATCCCAGTTCTCAAAGGACCCATCTATATCAAATGACCTACTGTTCAACGTACTAGTAAAACTCAGCCTCGTTATCAAAAAAAGAGAAGCGTATTTACAACAAGGACCCAAAATTACAATTAAAATTCGCTTTCATCGACGTAATGGAATTAAAACGCCAAGAGGGTCTATTTCATTACAGGATATTGCTAGCGATATGTCAAGCCATTAAAGTGACTCGATTGAAGGATCCTCATCCAGTACTACAACTGAACCTAGGTCCTGCAAAACTAATTAAAACTTATCACAAGGTACATTTTCATGTCGACCTTGCTACAATGAGTAACACCATGGTTATGCTACGTGATGCGATTCAAATCAAGTCCCCTTTTCTTAACGATTTAAACCCCTAAATATAATCTGCTTTCACTTATTTAGAAAAAAAATACGAAACATGAACCACTGTTCGTATAAAAAAAAGGTTTAATCAACGCATTAGGATCTGCAATCAAATTCATAACAGGAAATTTAGATCAAGACGATCTCCAGCAAATACTTCACAATCAAGAAATCCTACGACAAAATCAAGACATTATCCAAACCAAGAACGACCAAACCGTTACTGTCTGTTAAGCATTACAAGTCACATTTGGAAACAATAGTTTAATTATACAGAAAAGTATAGCACAAACAACTACTCTTTTGAATCAACAATTACGACTTTCTAATAGAATTAGTCTACTCGAAGACATTCATAAATTTGAACAGTATCTCGATCAAGTGTTACCTACAGTTCATCTGAGCCAAAGTACAGGCTTAAACACATTACAGCTCACACATTCAGAAATTCTCAAGTTAATAAGTCATCTCGAAGAAATCTACCAACCTCAACAATTATTACCTTTCCGAGAAATTCACCTTTTTGAATACCTATCATTGACTACTCTATCTATAATTTCATTATCGAACGAATTGATTTTTGTTATAAGTAATAATATATTGGATCAAAGGAATTTCGCTAGTTCCAAGTTGATCGCCATTTCCTACAATCAACATTTAATTCAACTCCCCACAAATTATTCGATCAAATATGAACAAGAACAATATTGTTCACAGATGGTCTCACTAAGCAATAAACCACACGTTTGTAAATCTATACTTTATAATAAATGCAAGTTCTCACCTTTTATTCATAATCTACATATTGTATTTTTGTCGGGAAATAATTACATAATTGATACCGATTATTCTATCGATGTTCATGATTGTAAAAGTGGTATCTCCTACTAGTCATGTTATTATTGAATGTAATTCTTACATTGAAGAGCAATCATTACCTTCTGACAATCAAAACAGTATTATTTTAACTATTCCTATTACTAATCAATCTAGTAATGTCACATTACAACTTGAACCAAATATTTCATTGAATTCTTACTATAAACAACATTTGGATAGCGCTCATGCTAGCTATTCTTCTTAATTTACAAACACACACCTACAGTTCTATGGGAATGTTTTCTTTTCTACTTTTTGGAATTATTATATTTGTAACCCTGTATGTTAAGTATCGCTATGTTAAAGATACCACAATTATAAACCAAGATTCTTCCATGCCTTAAACTAACAAATTGGGGACGAATTTTTCTGGCGATGGAGGAGTTATGGGATCCTGACGGATGGTGTTCTCTGATGATTAACATCATACATTTCCATACGGCTATCACCATTCTGCCGGATGATGCTGCCTTATCCTTTGTTTACTTAGGCATATCTATTTCATTGCTCTCAAGGTTTAATTTCTTCTTATCATCATAAATGTACTTTGTAGAATTCTGATGTAAAAGAATTATAACAGTGATTTCATTTTGCATCTTGTACTGTCCGAATAAAAAAACTATAAACCTGTTTCGCATTATTTGCCTTACACGCATGTGAAGGTTAGCATAAGAACTAATACGTCTACCCTAATCATAATCTTGATTGAGAATGACCTTAAAAAAAATTAAATAGCAAAATAGTTAGTCCCCATTATCCCAGAGGCTCGCCGTCGGGCCCCCTCCCCCCTCAGATCCCCCCCCCCTCACATACACACACACGCACGCACGCACGCAGGCACGCTCACACACAGACACACACACACACAATTTTTTTTACGCTCCAGCTACCTGCCAACCTTTTGACTCACACTATATAAAACATTCTTGACTCCCCCTGCACACTACACCTTACTATCATTACAACCGCAGGCGAACACAACAACACCGATAAGGTGATAAGGTCGATCGGCTACCTGGCAGATTCCGTTTGGTTTGTGCAGCGCCATCTAGCGTCGGATTTAAAAATTAGTGCAGCCGAATTCTTCTAGCACATCTATTTCCATCGTCTGCGCTGATTTGCCAATGTTTCGATCTAAGAACTTTCCCAATGCCCTACCGACGGTACCTACGAACGTTGCCATGGGTAACCTCGCTACTCGCCAGCAACGACATCCACCCATCCTTCAGACCGCGACTCAGGTATATCGAGAAACGTGTGCGTTGAAAATAATTCTCTATCATTAAAAGCAAATATAGGGGGAAATCTGTTATGTGTGACATATAAATCCGAACACCCAGTTTAAATGGTTTTATTTTAATAAAAGTTGGTGAATGTATTTATCTTACAGTAAATAACAAGTGAAAAAATTTTCAGCCTTATCAGTTGGACATTCCGGTTTTTATACTGCTTTTTTTTAATTCACTAACGCTCTAAAAATGAATATTTCAGCCGCAGTAAAGAATCAACGTTGGCGGATTTTGCTTCTTGACATCCTTTACGATCGGTTACGATGCCTAGAGTACGGAGACCTGTACGATTTCGTCAACTTAGTGAGTTTGATAGGGGCCGTATAGTGGGACTTCGGGAAGCTGGGCTTTCTTTTCGGGCAATTGCAGTTAGAGTGCAAAGAAGTGTAGACACTGTGGTTAGGTGTTATCAGGCATGGCTTCGAGAAGGCCGTACGCAAAGGGCAAGGGGCACTGGACGCCGCCGTAGAACAACATACCGTGAAGATCGCCGCCTAAGATTATTGGCCTTAAGGGACCGTTTCTCCACTACCAGGTACATTGAAAATGAATGGTTTGCAGAACACGGAAGACCTATTGGCATGCGAAGTGTTTACCGACGAATGAGAAGTTTTGGCTTGTTTTCATACCGGCCACACTGGATCCTCCCTTTAACTCGAGAACACCGACGTAATAGCCTTGAGTGGTGCAGACAACGGTCACTCTGGGATCAGGAATGGAACAGTATTGTCTTTAGTGACGAGTCTCGATTTTGTTTAGGCATGCACGATGGTCGTGCCAGGGTTAGAAGGCGACGTGGTGAAAGGAGGAATCCACAGTTTTTTGTAGAAAGACATGTTCATCACTCTGTTGGAGTTATGGTTTGGGGTGCTATAGCTTATGGTTCCAGGTCACCTTTAATCTTCATCAGAGGTAACATGAACGCACAGCATTATATCCACGAAGTTCTAGAACCCCATCTTTTACCCTATCTTGACACCCTGGCAGATCCAACGTTCCAACAAGATAATGCCCGACCACATGTTGCAAGAGTCAGAATAGACCTCTTTCAACATAATGATGTCACATTGTTACCATGGCCACTAAGATCTCCCGACTTATCCCCAATTGAGCACTTGTGGGATATGATGGGTAGGAGATTGCTCAATTTGCAACGTCCTCCTCAGACTCTAGAAGCACTTCGAGAGGAGTTGGTGGTTGCCTGGAATGAGATACCACAGGAGGACATTGACCACCTGATCAGAAGCATGCCTAGGCGCGTTGGAGAATGCGTAGCACATCAGGGTGCATCCACACATTATTAAAGGTCAAAGGGCTTTAAAGCAGTGCAATCATTTTGAAATTTTTATCATTTACTTATTATGCTTCATTAAGTACTTATACAAAATTTTATTAAAATAAAACCATTTAAACTGGGTGTTCGGATTTATATGTCACATAGTATACTTCTAAAAGCTGTGTGGAATTGCTGGGGCTGGAAGCGTATAAATACAATGGTCACAATATAATGCAAATACAACACCGTGGTAAGGTTCGGTTAAAGGTCGCGTAGTCGTTCCATCGTCCAGCAGAGGGCGTGAGTACAGTATGGTTGGTTGTTAAGCAAGGAAAATGAGCTCAAAAACGTGGTTTTTCACACGACAGTCAAGTGAATTGAATATATCAGGGTGTCCCGAAACTGAAAGATAATCCTTCAATTTTAGGTATGTCACGACATGGCCTACTAGATCATTTTGTTTTAGTGAAACTCTTACAGTTTTTGAGATTTTAAGTATTCAATTTTCTTTGAAATAGTTAATCCCGAGCCATTGCTCCAAATATCGTTTTTTAAAACACCCAGAATTAGGCATTTCATCTCGTATATTATTATTATTGTAGTATTATTTTTCCCCGAGGTGCCAAAAATTCACATAAATTGACTTTGACAGTCTGTAGGGGAGAGGCTCAAGTGCCATCCTGTGCCAATTAGTCAAAAAAAAGTTGTCCATCGCTTGACAATTTTTTATATTATTATTATAATAATTTATGGCCTGGATACAAAAAATAGACAGGACTGATGTTGACTTTACATTTAACATGTTGATGCAATGATCACCATTGACTGATATGCATGACCTACACTTTGTCATAAAACATTTTTTAACTTACGGAAAATAAAATAACCGCTGAAATGGTCGAGGAAGGTTTAATTTTGGAAGTCAATTCTGTTACTGTTTTCAGCTCAACTTATACAAATTTTGTAAAGCAACCCCGACTAAAAATTTAGTGGATTTAGGATCTTGGTCGCGTTAAAATAAGGACGCAGGTCCTGATCCACCTTTATGAATGTTGCATGTTTATAATAGAAGTGGTCTCGATCTAACCAAGTGTGATGTGCCGGAGTATTATCGAATATCTTGTTGTAGCAGATCCTAGTCAAAGTATCTTCCGGAACAGATACGAGGATAATGCGTGGACCAGACGTTCCATGCTCATTTTGAGAATGCTTCTTAACTTCTAGTAGCATGCTGTCAATAAAAAAAACAATGATCTTCTTTGACTGACATGACGGCAACCCTTTCCGCTGTATACCCCTATAGCCCCACGGTACCAATGGGTGTTTAGGCCTTAGGCCTTCGTGGTAGTTGGAGTATAAAAAAACCTATGAAGAGAAGAAATAGGATTTTCTAGCCAACCTCAATGGACATGCTGGTGGATTGTTAAAAATATATACTTTATTTCGTTATTTCTAAGGTAAGTAGCGACACTGTTATTTTCAATAAAATAGTAATTGCTGTTATATCAGTCTATTGTATATTTTATCCATGTTTCGAGTAGGTTGCAAATCCTTTTTAATTGGTCGAGCTTGCGTCTCGGTCGCAAAGTATCCGAGGGAATAAAGTATATTTTTGTAGCTAAATCAGGTGATACATGAAGTATTTCTTGATTTATTATGAAAATTAGGGTCCATTTTACACAAATTAATTATAAATATAACTTTTGTCTAGTTCAAGAGACATTTTACAAGAAGTCAATATTCATTAGATACATTACTCCGAAAACGCCTTCCCATTGGTCAAATTTGAGCCATAAGCATTGATTCTCACGGGTCTGTATCTTCCAAAGGAAGCGATATTTCGAAAATCGTCAAACAAACAAAATAGACCAAAGAGTCACACCTGAAATTTTAGTCTCATGTTTTGGAAACATCCTTAATACTAATAGAAGAATCCAACCCCTTATTGTGTACGAAGCCCAAGGTGTAGCTTTCATGTTTGGTGAGCTGCTGCGATGGTTACATCACTCATAATATGTAGTTTGAAGTGGACGCATTGGATCATTCGATGATTTTTTTATTTTCTATGCTTCGTCCCACATCGAGATTTAAATTTAGCGTCATTTTTCAACGACTTAGGCACTTTATACAAATATTGCGCATGTGTCAATTAAGGTCCAGGTTCTCTAATTATGAATCGTTTTTGGATAGAGGAACTAGAAGTGTGCACATGTATTACGGAAGAACACTAATTCTTATAATGAACATTAGGCTGATGTGACGGTAAACACTAACCAAGAGTGTAACTACATATATAGAATTTTATTCCCTGAAGTCAAAAATTTACACTTTAGCAATAATATGTAAGTTCGTTCAACAAGATAGGGTCACGTGCCATACGGCGGGGGAATCAGGGAATTGTCACAGACACGTTTTTCTGATGGCCGCGTGATCCCTCGGGAGGGATTTTGAAACCAGACAATATAGCCCTGCTTGATATTTCTGTGAGGAGACTTGGCACAAGGAAAACGTAGTAAGTTATTGGTAAAATTGACCCACAATTGTGTCAAAGGGTTAGTGAACATTTTAGCGGATGGACGGTCATTTGGAGTAGCAGCTGAGAGAGGCATTTAGAGAATATTATTTATAAACATAACTGCCATACTTCCACGTTCTGATAAGACAGGATGTCCTTAAAGTTGGGACTTTCCTTTCCAGGAGCTAGTTCGAAATAGCAAAGCTAATTTGCAGTAGAACAGCACAGAAAAGTAGAAAAGCAAGTGAGGAAAATACTCACTATTCATTTGATAACGAATTTCAAGTACTGATCTGCCACATGATTTGTTTGTATAAATAATAATAAAGCTGGTAGTTCTCGCTGTTCGATTAAGAAACAAGAGGGGTATGTTTAATTTTTCTTAGATTTGCAACATTTGGGGCCAGTGCCTAGATCTTCTACCATGTCCACCTAAACGGCTTTTGCATGATGCAAACAAATCTATGCAGGTCTGATGGTAACATCGAGTTCGGCGTCGCATTCGTTGTAAGTAAACTCGCGGAGTATCAATAGGATATTAAAGACCCTCGCAGTAAAATAACATCAAGTCGATAACTACGTTTTAGCAATGTGCCAATTTCGGTTTTTCAACTAACTAGACATCATCTGGACTAGGTTGACATATACACCGCGCGGCACCTAATTTGGATATTATCTCACATAGTATCACAAAACATCATACCTTTTCACAGAGAACGACAATGAGAGGGAGGGGAGAGACGCAGGGTCGGGCTAGCCCAGGCCTGTCCAACATAATTTTGTGGAGGGACATGTTTAGTATTTTCGTAACCATAAAGGGCCAAAAGAAAAGTAAAGTGACACATTTTAATACGGTTCATTTATCTAAAAAGCCTCATTATTTCACTTATAATATTTAGGCAGGTACTCTTAAAATCTAATCAATGAGATGCCTGACATTTTTGCTGTTTGCACAGTGTTAGCATTTTAGAAATGGCTATGCGCAAAATATCTGCAAGATGACTGCCATTAGGCTTTATTAAAAGATGATCTTGTTTTTGATTTATTATATTCCATGCGGAAAACACCTGCTCGCAAATATACGTACTACCGAATAGAGAAATGTTTTGAAGAGCTAGTTTAGTAAGGTTTGGGTATTGGTTGGGTGTATCTGTAATGTACTTTTTGTAGAATCCAATTAAATCGTTTGGAAGACAACCATTGCATGTCACTTTTAAATGACAACTTTGCAGTTCAATTAATTCTAACTGTAGGATCGGTTCTGCGTTCTCAATTACAACATTAAATGGATTTTGGAACAGTTTATTGCTGGGAATTTGCGACTTGCACACGAATTTCTTATTAAAACTCATTTCACAACCTTTGCAACAACAACACGTACTTTGCAAAGTCCAATGACTCTTGGTTTCTTGCAGATAAGGTCTCCCAATGAACCAACTGCTTTTTTTCCAGCTACTTTTCCCACAATAAGAGCTGCTTCGTGAAAGCTTGAGCATGCTCATATGGCTGCGTACACAGTTGATCTTTCACTTGCAGTTCTAAGTTAAGATCAGAAAGATACTTAGTTATATCAACAAGGAAAGCTAGATCAGTCAATCACTGCTCATCAGTAAGGAAACAAGTCTCTTGGCCTTTGTTTTAAAGATAAATCTATACTTCTTCGAGCAACAAATACAATCATTTCAATGTGGCTGCTCTGCTGAGCCATCGAACGCGACCGAAGTACACAATGTCTTCATGATCTGAACCGATATCAGACAGGAAAGCCTGAAGCTGGCTGTGATTAAGTCCTCTTGCACGTATAAAATTAACTATCCACGCTACCTTATCCATTACGTATTTCAGTTCAAGTACTTTGACACACAGCTGTTCTTGTGTGTAATACAGTGTGATGCAGTATGATTGTATGTGTGATGCTATTGCGCATTAAAGTCACAAATCCATTTGTTCTTCCTGTCATTGCAGGTGCCCCGTCCGCTGTTACGCAGCAAAGATTGTCGATTTGAAGTTCATATTTTTCTATACAACTCCTTATTTCTTCGTAGATATCTTGCTCAGAAGGTGGACCTTCGGAGTATTTTTGAATTTTGGATGAGAGTTGTATCTGACTCGCGGGCCAGAATAATAAAAAAAAGATAAAGGGCCTATAGGGGCCGGGTGGTGGCCCGGGGGCCGTATGTTTCACAGGCCTGGGCTAGCCCATATACAGGAGCATACGGAACTTTAGAACTTAAGATCTCGGTCACCTTATGGCTTCGGTCTAGGAGTTACCAGGAAAACTTTCTGAGTACTGCCTGACATATGCGCTCTCTAAAGGATGTCCCCACCTTTGAGGTGTAATATACACGAACTCTAAATTTCCAATAAATTTGTTCTTATTTAAAAACTAAAACTTCATATTGGCAGACTCTTAATTTCTTAATTCCTACCTATACTCTAGGCGCTGAAGAAAGAAACTAAACCCAAACAAATACACGCATATTGCTCGTGAGTGAGTGTTCAGGCGCAGGAGACATTACAGGACCGCATCAAGATATTATGGGTAGTCATCAAAAATTTCATACAAGATTTTACAGTAAATTTCAGTTAGAGATTCACAAATGAGTTAACTACACTTTTTAGTTATTAGTAAGTAAGCTGCGGCACTCATTCAGAAGAGGAACTTGAATCTTCTGAATCGTTTAAATGAATTATTAGAGGTTCAATTTGGGTATCGATGACATTGTCCAAATCCCACATTTTGACCTCAACCTTCTCCCGAACGTGGCGGATACAGTTTTTCCATTCCTCTGCCGTAACTCTATTGACTGCGATGTGAAAGAGATTTTTAACATCAGAAAATTTATAAGTATTATTATTCGACGCCACGTATTGCTTTATGTTGGCCCAAATCAGCTCAATAGGGTTCAGCTCACAATGGTAGGGTGGCAGTCTCAAGACAGTTTTATTTTGTTTTTTGGCCATTTCGTCGATCATTTTAAAATCGTATTTGTATTTATGTCTATAGACTATACTTATCAATTCACCCTTGACCATTGTTTCATCAAAATCGATCTGTTTTGAGGCCAGCCATTGTTGTATGTTTGCTTTTTTAGTTGCCATTGTGGGAATTTGTTCTATTTTTCTAGAATGGTACGGGGCATTATCCAGTACAATAACAGCGTTATTCTCCAGCTTTAGTAACATTTTGGAGAACCAATTTTCAGAGGAATTGCCGTCCATCTCCTCATGATAGTCCCCTGTCTTTTTTGATTCAAAGGCCCACAGTGCTTCGGGAACAAAGCCGTCTTCACTACCTACGTGACAAAATGATCAGCCGTTTGCCTTTTCCTGGAAATAAATTATTCCTTACACTATGGATTGATTAAATTTGAAGGAATGAGGCAATTGAGTTCATTTAGCTGAATTTAAGAGTCACGGAATGCTGACCAAAAACTGAAAAACGTAGAAAATTGAAGTTTGCAACTTCTCAAAACCCATTCAAAGCAAATTGACTGCACCCAAAAATGATAATAAATTTCAAAATAACGCTTAAAAGAGGGTCGAAGTTTTTTTCCTAATAACTACACTGCGAATGCACCATTTTTGGAGAATATCACACATTATCTGCTATCACAGCATATTATTTGCCCGAATTTATCAAAATTAAATTGCCGGATAGATGAAGGAGCTTACCTGCAGGATTTTTCAATCCAGCCGAAAGACCGTCTAGAAAAGCCTGCCTTGATGATGTTACTGATTTGTCGACCCAAACTTTCGCTTGAGTATGTCCAGCATTCACCCACGTTTCGTCCAAATAGTAAATTTTTCTTTTTTCATCGCGAAACTTCCGAATCTTCCTAAGGTATTCCCTTCTCCACACAACAATTTCTTCTTTCTCTATTAACATACTGTTTCTTCCCCGTTTCAAGAATCGAAAATTAAGTTCCTTCAAAAGTTTTCGGAATGTGGTTCTTTTAAATGATGGAAGATCCTCATCAGCATTAACTAATCTTAATATCTTATCTACTGTAGGTATCTCATTTCGGAAGAAAAAATTATGCACTTTCCTCCTGATGGCAGTTCTGTCAAAGTCATCTACTCCGTCCGTTATCCTTTTTCTTGCAGGATACGGTTTTGGCTCAGAAAGTGAGTGAGTGCTCCTATATTCCTTAATGATCCTATAAACACTGGACCGACATACTCCAGAAATATGTGCTACCTTACATATAACTTCGTCCACGACCAAATCGGGTTTTTCTTGAATTTGGTTTTTGTATATATTTAATATTATTTGTTTTTCATTTGCACTTAAATGTAGCTTCTTAGCCCATTTTTTGGGTGGGGTTGCGCTGATGTCAACCACTTCGTCGGCTGTATCTGTGTCAGACATCGTATCTTAGGCAATATATAAACAAAACGTTCCACTCGCGAAAAACGAGTATACGCTACTGAATGCGTAATGCGTATGCAATGCAATCCTGTGCGTGAATTAACTGTTAGATGCCTGTCGTGTCATCTACAATCACGTTTACAAGTCCAAACCTGTGCAGATTCGTAGAGCGCCGACGACTGCTAGTGACCTTGAATTTGTCTGTAGATCGATGTTACTCCAGTCAATTTAGGTTCAAAGTGGATGTTTTCTAAACCAATTTGTTGTTCCTACATCAAAAATATATCGATGATGTTTTGTACTGGGAGCTCATGAAAGATCAAGGTAACTTATTTTAACAGTCATCCTTTTTCTAGTCTCAAGATGACACGAAAAAGGGTCTGTGGATTCACTAGAAATACACTGCCGAGGATGTTTAGACCTAAAGTGACTGGAGTATATCCGTGGATGCTTTCGAGGGATCTGTTCACGTGCTGATCACTGTTTACGTTTAATGTCTTTCTTCAGCGCCCAGAGTTTAAGCCAGCTAGATCAAAAGTTGTAGTCTCAATTATTATCTATATCAACTTTGAGACCTGGCTGGGAGGACTACTGTGATCACATACACAAAAAACTTTCCACAATTCCGCTAACTGCAAAACTTCATAGCAAAGCATTTTTTTCGACCTATAACAGTCAAGAAGTTTAAGTTTTATCTTCGTTTTGTTCTTTGAAAGGGTTCTTCTCTGCAGCATATTTGATTACCAATATCTGCTAAACTTCTTCCATTACAAAATAGAATGATACGAATTATTTTCAAGTACTAAATGGAATGTACTTAAAAAGTCCAAAGGTAAAGGATATGAGGCTTTAAAAATGTATAACGAGGATAGAAAGTATCTGAAACGTAAATGGAGGTTGCACTGCCCTTTCCGTACGAAATAGAAATGGCAGGCGTGTTGCTTCAGCATGACTTCAAATTATCTTGGCCTGACATTCAAATATGGTTACGTTTTTGAATAACTTCTTAACTATAACTTTACCGTTCAACCGATCCACAAGTGTTTCCCAGTCTCATATTTGTCTTTAAAAATTGTAGCTAGATCTCTCCAGAGAGATGTCAGCGTCTAACTACAGGAACTATAATAGAATGCTGTGCAAATCGCAACTAGCGACCTGTTCTGTTTTTAAGACGGACATGTTTATTACATAAAAACCGCAAAGCGAACGGCCTGATTAAAAAATTTGCAACGCTAGCACTGTACGTTAATAGCACACCATCTGTTAAGGAATGGCATAACGGTTGTTTCGATATTATTGGCCTAAACTACTGCAATCCGTATTTTGTTAGCATGGTTTGCTGGTTGCAGGAAACTAGGGAACAAGATGTGAGGGAGAACATTTGATAGAGAGTAAATATCGCACCAGACTGCTTTGCGTACAACAAGAGACATGTGTTCCGTGCTATATAAGTTGATCATCCTTTGCCGTTGTATGAAAAAAGGATGAACGGCTACTGATCGTCACCGAAACTATACTATAACTATCTAAAACTGTAATGACTCATCGATGTTCACGTGAACATCACTTAACTACCAGTAGTCGGCTGTTCATAGGCGGGGTATGAATGTTTAACATGGGTGAACTAGATTTGTCACATGCTTAATAAAGAGTGGTTTGAAACATATTGTAAGTAAAAAATTTGGGAATTACCTTTATTCATCGTCGCTTCCACTTACATCTGACAGTAATAAACTGTCGCTATCGCTTTCCTCGTTGAAATTGACTATAACTATGATGGTGTCGATGTGGTGGTCAAGCTGCCACATTTTTGTTTCTTCCTTCACAACATGACGGATAGCATTCTGCCAAGCTTCGGGCGTTACTAGCTGTATGGAAGTCTCAAGTAAAACCTTAACGTCTGGTAACTTGAAGGTTGTGTTATGGCGCGCAATATAACCCTTCACTTGAGCCCAGATGAGCTCTATTGGGTTCAGTTCACAGTGGTAGGGCGGTAACCGCAGCACAGTGACACCACATTGACGGGTCATCTCATCAGTCACGTAACTAATGTTCGCAGGTTTGTGCTGTTTAATTTTTTCATACAATTCCGCATTCACACATGAATCGTCAAACGGGATTCCTTTTTAGCGCAACCATTGCTGCATGCCACTTTTTCGAGATCCCATAGTCGGTACACGTTCGGCTCGACGACTATGGTAGGAAGCATTATCCATGACGATCACAGAGTTGGGCTCACCTCGCTGAAACACCCCTTGAAACCAGCTCTCGAAGCAGCTGGCATTCATTTCGTCATGGTAATCACCACCTTTCTTAGAGACGAAAATCAAGTCACACTCTTCTAAAAAGCCACTATCGCTACCAATATGAGTTACGATCAATCTTTGACCTTTCCCTGACGGTCCACGAAGACCTGTTGACAAACCTTCAATGCTTGCTTGTCGGTTACTCACTACGTTTTTGTCTATCCAGGTTTTTTTAACTGTGTGACCTGCATTTACCCATGTCTCGTCCAAATAATAGATTTTTCTGCTTTGTCGCCTATATTCAATCATTTCGCGTAGGTATTTTCGACGCCAGGCGACTATTTCAGATCTCTCTATCAATACTGACTTCCGATTACGCGTTTCGTAACGAAAATTAATTTCGTGCAGGGATTTCCTCATTACCTCGACGCTCATTTGGGGTATAATTTCATTTTCCTTGATCGCTGCATGTACAGCCTTGAGGGTTGGTATCCCATTCCTAAAGAAGAATGAATGTACGTTTCGCCTTAACGCCATTTTGCTATCGTCATCCAATTTAACGGCCTTTCGTCCCTTCAAATTAAACTGTGGATCAGTAGTAGCTCCAGTTTTCTTCTTTTCATGCACCACCCTGCGAATGGTCCACTCTGGAACGCCTGTCATACTTTCACAACGCGCGAGTGCATGTCCCTGCGACATAGTTCTGTTCAGATAATTGAACACGTTGAGCACGATTTCTTTCGCGTCCCTCTTCAGTGCTTTACGAAGCCGTCTACTTGTTCCCTGGCTTTCAGTACTTCCACTCGTGCCATTTGTACTCTCCATGGTTAAGTATAACCAAAACAGTAACCACAGAAATCACAACAATAACAATCACACAACAATTCTTATAAAAACACACAATATGCGATCGCTCAACGAAACACGTTCCAATGCGTTGCCGACGCCTATGAGTCTGCCGGTCGAGGCGCGTCTTTGATTTCATTGGTTCTACCGGCGGAGAACAATAAGCCATTATTTCCATCTCTGTCTGTGCTGTTGACCACCGCAAAGCCACATAAACGACATATGTCGTACGCTATACGGCTGTACTGGAAGGAAGTCGGGATCGAGCTCTGATCACGTGTTGATCACGCGTATAAGTCATTACAGTTTTAAATAGTTGTAGTATAGTAGCTACTACAAAAATTACAAGAAATAAAGGTTAAGTAATCATTTTTAAGCAGTTACTATTAGTTTTTTTTTGTTCTATAATCTTTTGAATAAATCTTTTTTCATTGTTTTTCTCCTGGCCCAATTAAAAAAATACTTAATAATTCTGTGTTTTAGCTATTGAGGTTAGAAAATAACCTTTTTCTCAAGTTCTAGGCCCTGTGTAATAAATTTCCTGTTAAGGTAGTCCTCATATTAGAACAGATCATAAAACTTAAGATAAGCTGGTTAATCATCCCTTAGATTTTACAGGGTGTCGCATATGACGGAAGGCTCATTTTTATCCTCAATGTCTCAAAAAAGTTGAATTTAGGCATGGACGCTAACACATAAAAATGATTCAAATCATAAGGGGAATCTCAAAATACAAAAATAAAAAGGACTTTCCGTTAAAAGATGTTTGCTCTGCTTTCACTTTTGGGCTACCATTTATATAAAAAAATATTTTTTATTCGTTTTTCAATTTTTTTTTGCAGCTTCTTATAATAAAGAATCTATGGTACTCCTTCAGATCTTTGAGCAACCCTGTACAACGAGTCTAGCAGTCTTCAAACTTTTAAATTCACTTTTCTCTAAACTTACTTCTTGTGATACTCATCTTCTTCCCCTGCACCGTTCAGTTATTAATAACATAACTGGAGCTGTCGACGTGCACGCTTCATACAGAGGCAGCAAGAGACGCAGTGGTACAGGGTCGTACTGTATTTTCAGCGCTGTAAGCTGCGTTGACCTCTGCATTGGTCATAGTTCAAATGCTTGATTACATTATGAATCAAATTGGTTCTGAATGCGGATGACTGTTTTGTGCCCTAGCAATCTGATTTTCTATTGATTATTTATTTCGGGCCATAGTGGAAATATATGCCCATAGGCTCAAACAAGACCGATGCAGCAGGTCGTGCTGTTGAAGCGTTCACAATTACCGAATGCCTGAACCAGCTGGTGACGAGTCCTGCTTTTTTCCCTCGCGTTTCATCACAATCCAATAGTCTGCTGGAACTATTTCTGACCACGTATGCTGTCCCTTACAGCACTACTGTCCTGTCTCCCCTTGATAACTCAGACCACGGTGTTGTGGGGGTTAGGTTACGGACCTGGCGACTGGGAAGGGTTCAGACCCTTTCTCTCCACGTTTCCTTGGAGAGATGTTTAACTCGGATGCGTCGGTTGTCTGTTCATCAATAACCGAAATTATCCCCAAGTTGGGATGGAGGAGCACATCCCTCATGCAGTGAAAGTGCCTAAACCAAGGTTGAACGGCTGATTCAACAAACTGTGAGACAGTGCTCGTCAGCAGAAGATCAAGGCACACAAAAACTTAATGTAGGGAACAGACAAGCCGACGTCGAATCCAGAAACAAATATAACGAAGCACTCTGCAGTGTAAAAACTAGGCATTGGGTAATGTTACGTACCAGGATGGAACAATTGCAACAGACTCAAAGGCTGAGAGAGAGAGAGAGAGAAGTGCTTGCCAAGTTCTTTGATGATGATTCCACCATGGATTCAAGAGGTACCTCTACACTATGCAGGAAGAAAAATTCATGTTATAAGACTAAGACGGGGCACTTTCTCAGAAAACCGGAAATTTGCCCATCCCTAAGAAGGACCTAAGATCGATGCTTACAACTACAGGTCTTTCGGTCCATCTGTTATAAGCAAGGTGATGATGAACAGGTTGCATAATTTGGGAGCTTCTAGAATACCTCGAATGTCACAGTTTGTTTGGCGACAGGCACCAGCGATCGATAGGGGACCTCCTAGCTTACGTCATTGACACAATTCAGACAGAATGAAGAGAATTGCATAGTAAGCGCAATATACATTATATGGTCTTGTTGATGTATTGTGCTTCATGCATTTTACAAATTACTCAACTCTCGGAGGTAGCGATCGTTTTGCTAAATTATTCGCTTATTTGCAAGCGAGCAAGTTTTGAGTATTAGAGAAAATTAAAGAGTCTATACAAATTAATAATATGATCTTGTCTTGTTGCTCAGGTCTGATCTCCTATAAATCATTATTCGGGACTATTGCAAATTAATTGTTGCAAACAACCGGTAAGTCCGAACCTGTACGGTGAACGTGTCGATTTGGCGCTGTAACGGCGGCGTGCCTGATTTTCGGTAGCCGAACGCTCATATGGCGGTGTCTATATGCACTGGTGGATTTCCCTGAGTACCTTCTGATCTACTTATTTTACAGTTTCCGATTTTCCAATGGCGAGAGTCGAATTTGAAACACCCTGTACATAAAACACCTGACAAGCCCTATTTATGAACAAAACATCTGCACAATAAGAAATTATGATCACTTGTACTTGAAATTTCAGTTTCATAAAATATTTGTCAGAAAATTCAGATACACCTAGGCAGCAGCGGTGGCGTAGTGGTAATGGTACGGTCTCCTAATCAGTCGCCGAGCGCAGTGCGGGTTCGAATCCCTATGTATGTTGGGATTGTCCATAGGTGGTAGACGGCCCCTGACAATCGTACGCGGAGGTACCACCCGGCGGATCACGTAGGCGGGGCCAGAATGATGAATGCACATATATTCCCTCGCTGGAGTCCTATAGGTATTTAGGCCTTACGTCTTCATGGTAGCTGGAGTATAAAAAAATGGCCAATTCAGATTATCTTATGGCAAAAACCATATGGAGCATTTAAGTAGTAGGGAAAACAATATTTCCGTATATGTAGAAAACTCTTAATTTGAGAAGTAGACAACTTCATACGGACCTCGGTTGGCCGCGTGGGTCAGAGTGTCGTGCTACTGATCAGCCGGCCGGCCGGGCCGCGAGTTCGAATCTCGCCTTCGCCATGGATGTTGTGTGTTTGTTTTAGGCAGCAGCGGTGGCCGCAGTAGTAGACTCTTCGGTCTCCTGATCAGTCGCCGTGCGCTGTGCGGGTTCGATTCCCGTCTCCAGGAGAAATGTTTCTCTTGGCCATGGATGTTGTGATTGTCCGTAGGTGGTAGATGGTCTCTGACTGTCGAACGCGGAGGTACCACCCGGCGGTTCTCGTAGGCGGAGCCAGAATGTGTGCATGTTGCATGCACACGTGTTCCCTCGCCAGAGTCCGTGTGGCGTCCCCCCCTTCCCATGTATCCCCCATAGCCCCACGGTACCCAATGGGTGCTTAGGCCTCAGGCCTTCGTGGTAGTTGGAGTATAAAAAAAAAAAAAAAAAAAAAAAAAAAAAAAAAAAAAAAATACAAAATCAATTATATTTCCAATATTTAATGCGATGACTAAAAACGGCGGTTTCTAATTGAAAAAAATTACTCTTTAGGTTTTCTAATTCTAATTTTCAACCTATTTTTCACTAAAGTTGATCCCCAACTATAAAAAACCGTTACCAATTGTATATCATATGACTTGTCATTTTTTGCGTAAAGTCTGAGGTATTTTAAAAACACTTAGACTTAGGTCTTACATTTAGAATGATAAACATTAGATGTATCGATAATCTCGCGTATAATTTAAGAATGAATTATATATAGGAATACTACTCAAAACAAGCAAAATTTCGTAATGTCAACTTTCTCTACAGGTCTACGTGGGTCACCCTGTATAATAATTCTCGTGCTCCTTTCATTATTTATCCACCACAATGGGCACATTTAGTAACATTTATTTTGATCCTTTTACCACATTAACTATAATACCTACAAAAAGCGAAATGATATTTACAACAGTGCAATGAAATTTTCGGAGGAGGCAATTTTATCGTCGGTCTCTTTGTTCCCTACACTACTACCTTCGAAAATGCTATGTCTTTGCACAAGTAAACCATACTTTTATGTAGCTGATATGCCTGTATTTGTACAACTACGTCCAGTACAGTATTTGTAAGTCAATGGTCTGACCCACTTCTACGGTAAATCGTAACTACGGAGTAGCAACATTTGTCAATGGCGAAACGCGTGCGCGACACACGCATCACTGTGGTAGCGCTAGTAGTTTGTTTTTCATATATTGAAGCTGCCGCGCAGGCACCGCGGCTGCTATGAGGATTCCAAAGAAATTTTGGTAATCCGATTTTTGAACTACTTAAGGTAGATAGAACTGGGAAAAGCTTCATCTTGTAGATTGTTCCACAATCTAGACACACTCTAGACAAAGGAGCAGTCGTATCGGCCAGCTCTGGATGTACGAAGTTTGATACGATTAGGATGGGAGACCAAAGTCAGGCGGGTCTATCTGGCAGGCACAACGGTAGAAGCGAGCTAGATCGCCTACGGCCCGCCGGTGTGAAAGGGTCCCGAGACTGTCTGTTAGAGAAGAGTCAACGATCAGTCGGGCAGCCCTCTTCGGGACAGCTTCGAGCATAGGTAATGTGGTCGGGGCGGCAGTACCCCAAAAGTGTGAGCAATACTCGATGGGTCTTGTATCGAGTGAGAAGGTCAAGCGAAGAAAAGTATTTCTTAGCCCTAAACGAATAGCGTAGCGTCTTCCCAGCAGCTGCCGCTATTGACGAGATGTTTTCGTGCCAGATCAAGTCCTCGGTGATCTAGACTCCGACCAGCCGAAATGAACAGCCCGTCGTAATTTTTTAAGTTCAAAAAATATTCTAGTGATGTACTTCACTTTACTACGACTACCTTTGTAATCGTTTTAAAAGTGTTTCAAAACATAGGATACTTCCTCATTGACGGGGAAGTATTATAATAAGTATTGCAAGAAAATAATAGTGTATTTACAAAATAACGATGTGAGCGATAACTACGACTTTTTGGTACTTGGCCTGACAAGGAGAATGAGCTTCCATGGCCTACACATTAATTAATTTCGATTCGCTTTGAATCTTTTGAATAGATTTGACTCGTTCTCCTTTTTGTTGTGCTCTTTTTCTAAAAGGCGCTAATTTGTTCCACTTTCTCTAGCCATAATACTCTACATATTATCCCGCGTTGTATGTCGAAATGAGAATAATAGTCATGGAAATTATAGTCAGTCCGTTAGAAATATGTTCCAAGTTGGTTGACTCTATATAATCTCACGTACCGCTGCTTGGTTCGATTTTTGTTGAATCATAGTTCATATGGGCTTGAGTTTGAAAATAAACCAAGCGTAATATAATTCAACCGCGTAAAATATATAAAATCAATCCATTTGACGCCATATTTAGCATGCACGCATTCTAATGTCAGAACCGCCTGGGCCTATGCTACTTCTCAGCACTTCCAAACGTGTAACATTCGTCTTTTCTCATAGGACCCTTTTCGGTACGTTTTCAGTACTCCTCAGGGTGTGCGCTGACCCTACTTCCCTTTCATTTGTCTACCTCGGATACAGGCTGTAACTTATACAAACACTTTTCTCTCAACGGGCATCTCTTTACTAATGCTATATACCCGCAGGACCCTTTCAACAGATTATTGGATAAACCTCTCTGCGCCGATACGGTGATGGGAACCTTGGCCCTGCAGCGAATTTTCTACCTGAATATTTTCATGAACATGTGATGCTTCATGGAGGTAATGCCACAATCTCCATAAGTTTCTATAAGGTGGGTTCATAAACTAATAGGACTCATACAAATAACATATCGTCATTGACGTTCGTTTTCTACTAAAAAATATGGCATGGAATTTTTCTCACAGTCTAAAGAAATACCTATTTTGACGCCATAAGCGCCGTTTGTGAGTGGAAGTCGGAACCGTAGCTCAGTCGCGAGCACTATAATATGTGGCGCCGAGAACAATTAGAAGCATCATTCTATTGGCGGCCACCGTAACCACGGAGTCCTGATAACCTCCATGTCTCTTGTCAGAAAAGAAGCCGCTGCTAGTCTTCTTTCATCCAGCTCACCGACAGAAATCGGCTTGTCACTATGAATTCCTGCATATAGAGTGCTATCATTACCGAATCTATATATTGGGTTGATCGTGAACGAAAGAAGGTCGGTGTCGGAGCCAAGACTGGATCCCGCGTCAACGTTGTGGGATGAAGAGGAGAACTACGGATATTTTGTGGACAGAGAGAAAGAGAGCAACATATCTGCAAAGCTTTTCTGGGAAGCTATAGGATGGAAGTTTGCATAAGAGGGCAGCGTGCTAAAGCTGATCGAACGCTTTCGTCATATCAAGAGCAACGACATGAGCCTCACCATAAGACTGGATGAGTTTACTCCACAATTGCGTGACGTAAGCTAGGACATTCACTGTGGATCGCTGGTAACGGAAAGCATACTGCCTGTCGCTAATCAAGCCGTGAAGTAAGGGGTAGCCCAGAAGCTCGCGATTGATCCACCTCTTCATCCACTTATAACAGAAAGCCGAGCTATAGCCCTGTAGTTGTAAGGGTCGGTCTTAGATCCTTTTTTTGGTATTGGTTGGACATGAGCAAATATCTGGAAAGGTACCGCCCAACTAGCAAAGTAGTAGTATAAGCTTTTGGTAAAAGAACCGTTTAGCCATAAAAGCTCTCTATTGTTGTTGCCTGAACACAAAAATGCTGACTTAATGTTGTGTGGAATGCAGATTTGCTTTCTGCGTGTTTAAAATATTGTTATAGCATAGTTATACAACACCTTATAGGGCAAATTTTTAACTGTTGTATAAACGGTTATACAACTATTTTATACGGCATATTTGCATGTTAGTCGAAATGGTTGTGTTGTGGTATCCATGATAACGTTTATAAATCAAACCCAAGCGTTGTTGTTTTGCTGTGCAATTTTCTACTTTAGCCAACAAATTGCTCCCAACGGAAGCACTTATACAACTGTTGTTTAGTAACTGTTAAAGGCTGCTCATATGCTAAATATGTTGGTAAACAACTTCACCATAACCTAACTTTTTAAGACAAACAACGCATGCATATTGGTTCAAAAGGTTGTATCAACTGTTCAAACAGAAGATATAGATCTGGTACAAATTCTGGGTAAATCATTCGACTCTGTCCGTATTTCATTTCAGACATTTGTCAAATTGTTGTATAACACCTGCAGGCAAGACCAAAATATTCTAATAACCTAAAGACAACATGGACGATGCAATGATTGTACACAACCACCCGCCATATTGGGCAAACATTAATTCCTCTATTTAACTTTAAATAATTATGTTTCAGTTCGAAATTACAGATATAAAGTGACAAAAATTAGTGTCATTGTGTCTAAATATAGGATTCGTGGAAGATATAACGCAGATAAGTTCAGTTTTCCATCTTAAAAATCTAGACATGCTTTTGATCGTTGTCAAAATATGAATCAAATACGTAGCCCGTAGAAATTGGGTAACTAATTTGCACGATAATCACAATAAAATTCCCTGCGCAAGTAATTCAATAGCCCTATATCACAGTGTAGAAGTTTATCATATACCTGTGTATGAAATTCACAATGGCCGATATGTAAGTAAACAAGATGACAGTAATGTGTTAGTTATATATTCTTCACTTCGTCTATACAATACATAAGAAATAGTTTGGTTGCAATAAAGCAGAATCACGTAACAGAATAGTTGTATAGTTGACAATGAATCTTGCACTGACGCAAATGTCCTATAGCGGCTGCAAGAGGCTTACACTTTTGTCTTATAACTGTTACCTGCAGCCCTTATTTAACTATTAGGTGTGCCCATTCCGCTTGTATAGCTGTTGAGAGAGGGTTTTGCCAATGTTCTTACAGTATACAATGCTGTTTAAGGAATACTGTATAATAATTCTTGCAACTCTAATAGGAGTGATAATTGTTAATTGGGCAGATTCATGACATATCCGGAAGAGACGCGAAAGAACAGGATTAAGCTACGCTGCACACCTCTTCAGTAAAATGGCAGGAATCAAGTCCGGACCAGAGGCTTTGTTGATGTCGAGCGGCAAGAGCACCCACCTTACGGTCTTATGCCTTCTCGCATAAAGTAGGAAACCCTTCTAATCGACGGCACTTGGACGTTGGGAGGACGTCTATAGTGGAGTTGGCAGCAAAGATCTTGGCAAGCATTTCCGCCTTGGTCTTTGGGCCGTTCCATCCTGACACATAAGTGGTGGAAGGCTACTGTGTGGGAAGTTCTTTTTAGTCTGCTTGGTCAGCGTCCAGAAAACCGGCCGCCATTGCGCTGCGACATTACCCAGTGCCTAACCCTTATATCGTGCTATATTTGGCATTGCGAACCACCTCGTTATATTTGTTTCTGAACTCGTAGTCGGGTTGTCTGCTCTCTGCAGTGGGGCTATGTAAGAAGGTTCTGTGTGCCTTTATCTTCTGCTGGCGAGCAGTCACACGATTTGTTGAATCAGCCGGTGGACCCTGGTTTAGGCACTTTCACTGTATGAGGGATGTATTCCTCCAACCCGACGTGGATAATTTCGGTTATCGAAGAACAGATAGCCGACGCATCCACGTCAACGGAACAAGCATCTCCCCAAGGAAAGGTAGCGCAGAAGTCTCTGAGCTCCTCCCAATCGGCATGCCCGTAATGCCAAATTTTGAGGCCTGGCCGAGTTCCCGCTGCCACAGCGGATTTTGACCGAAGCCTAACCTCCACAGCGCTGTGGTCTGAGTTATCCATGGGGGACAGGATAGCAGTACTGTAACAGACAGAATGCGTGGTCAGACAGAGATCCAGCAGGCTACTGGCATGTGGCGAGATGCGAGGGAAGAAAGTTGGGTCAGCTCTTGAGTATTTGGGGGATATTTTGGAGTTGAGGCAAAGCCGACATAATCTCCGATTCCAAAGAAATATTTCTGGATGAAGAAAGACGGCTGCGGACAAAAGCCACAACTTTCCCGTTCTTTCTCAGATTGGAGTGCACCTCGTAACTGGGGAAGCTATGACGGTTAATCGGTGCAGATTCTGAGATTTTTGCCTCCGTCAAGAAAAGCATGGCGAGACGAGTGGATTGCAAGTAATGATGAACATCATCAATCTTGCTGTTAACGCTGCAGATCTTCGTGAAAAAAATGTTATCTTCGATGTTGTTCCCTAGAGTGCACCCTTCATCCGGACATTCCAAGAGTGGAGAGCGTTTACGTCCGGAGCTCTTAGTACTTGAGGGATCCATCATTATTAATTTCTTCTTTGTTGGGTTAGATAACCCATTGCATAGCTGAGGTGTGGAAAGATGCCGACATTTATAAGACATCTTGGGAAAAGCTAGCGGGTGGTACCGCCTAGGTTGACTGGTCCTTGTCTACCACCTTCTTTTTGCGTGTTAATGATGTCAAATAGACCTAAAGTGGTCCGTTTGGCGGACTTATACCGCCACCCAACAATCGATACTGAGGTATTCCTTAACGCGTGGAACATCACAGGTGGACATTCCTTATTTGTTGTATCAATGTTTACGAGGGAGAAAAGCGAGAAGTTTGTATCAACACATGTTAGAAAGAGATAGAAGTCGGCTGAAGAGCCACCACCTTGTCTAGCAACGGTGACGCAGAAGGTCGTGCAATCTGCCGCGTATCCAATAAGTTGCACCAGAAAATGTTCGCGCAGGCTTCTACGATAGGTTAGGTCACTATCAAACCCAACAAGGAGGTCTGTGCGAACATTTAATTTAATATTTTGTTTTAATTTTGGTTACTATTTATTTATTTTAATGTTGATGCTACTTAGTGTTTTAATTTATTTTAAAATTATCTTTGATTTCCACAGATGGTGATAAAGTCAACACATCTGCATCACTGCCGGCATGTTGGCAGACGAAAAGCAGGAGGACTCTTCCCAATTCATCTATGATCATGGAGGTGGAAACCTTGACTTGGAATGTACGAAATGCGGTGTCCCCTTATTTGGGATTAGGAATAATCTGACGCATATCTTCAACATGCAACTTAATTTAGGAAGTCGTGAAACATACTGGCAACGCGGCAGATTGCCCCGTCAGCGTTGCTAGGCAAGACGGTGATGAGCTTCTCTACCCAGCCTGCTTCTATCTCTTTCTAACAATTTGTGTCTATACACACTTCTTTCTCGTACACATTGAACTCAAGCCGTCAGATAAACTTCGTTTTCAGTGTATATGGTTAAGCGTGGGAAAGCATCGTCCGGAAAAAATTGTTTATTTCCTACCAGTGACAGTTACTTCGCAATGAACACTGGACTAAGTGTTAGAGTATACGGAACATCTGTATCTGAATACTAACGTACATGTTCTTTACGCTTAGCGCAAAATAATCCAGCGGAATAGTGCCTTAGAAACCGGTGGGTTTGCCAATTATGGTCTGAGAACCTGGAATGTTTGTCATGACCTTTTCCTGAGTTGATGGCGTTTGCTCCTGTATGGTAGCCCTTAGATCGGCATTAACCATTCAGCCACCATTTACCCTACAGTGCTGGCACACGTGACTAATTGGGTGCTCTTTTGAGACTTCAAGCATGTTCATCAGCAGTAGCTTGTAGCTAGTGATGTGATGAGCATTATGTTTCTCGTACACTTGGTATTATTTTTAATAGATATCTCACAACTTATAGCCCAAGACTTGTATATCATGTCCGGAATGGTTTGTTTTGATGAATCTCGCTGGGCAGATAATACAAGAAATCAAAGGTACGCTGCTGCCCCATAAAGTGCCTCATGGCTATTGAAATTAAAGAACACAAAAATAATGAGAGGTAATCGACTGACACTAATCTGAAGAGTCGATTTTACGGTCACACGGTTTTATTAAAGGGATAGAATTATATTATTGTTCACCCTGGCTATGTTGCCCTTTAGAAACTCATATTACATACCATCCTACTAGGAAACCTCTACAGAACTTAAATGCTTATTGATTTACGTAGGTACATCCAGCTAAATTGAAATTCTGCTGCATGCAAGTCCCTGTTTATTTACAAAAGCGTTGTAGTAGTAAACATTGGGTGGTTGAAAACGATGGTAGTGAGCACTATGCGGTTGAATTGCAACTCATACACCTGTAATGCTCTCGCCAGCGTTTGGCCTGTGTTAGCATTACAAGCGCAGTACGAACAACGCCATTGAGTGCAAAGTAAGCTCTGTTGGATCTCCCACCGTTGGATCTGGTGATCCGCGGTGAAGCGAAAGTAGTCGCTCATCAACTGTGGAGTCAGGGCAGCTGGGCTTTCTTGAATACTGTCAAGGGGCATACTGCCATCTTAGTCGAATTGCAAAGGAAGGACCCCGTCCTTCTAAGCAGGGGTGATCGTATTACCCCTAAATATGGCTTCAACCTCAAGTTTATTGTGGTGTATCCAACGAGGGAGGAGTGGGACGCCGGTAGCCGGAAACTCTCCAGAGTGAGCGGGCAGGTCTGGTACACGAACGGCTCGGTCACCGAAGAGGGCTCAGGTGCTGGGGTCTCTGGGCCTAGAACTAGGCTATCTCTGCCTCTCGGTGGATACACCACTATTTTTCAGGCGGAAATCTTTGCGATTCTGGCTTGTGAATCTCACATTCTGGAGCAGGGCAGGCCTAGGAGAAGAATAACAATCTTATCTGACAGCCAGGCTGCAATGAAAGCACTAGCTGCCTGTAAGATTACTTTGAGTCTTGTATTACAATGCAGTGAGGCTCTGGATTGCTTCGCAGCGAGGCATCTGGTATCGTTAATGTGGGTACCGGGGCACGCTGGGATAAGGCTCAATGAGACGGCGAACACTCTGGCGAAGACAGGATCAGCCAGCATGCTCGTTGGTCCTGAGCCAGCTCTAGTGACCGCGCATAGAGCTAGGAGGAAAATGGAGACGTGGGTTGCAAGACAACACTCTCAGAAATGGAGAAGTATCTCCAGACATCTCCGCCAGGCCCGGGAACTCATTGAAGGACCCTGTGCTAAGGTTGGACGTTTCTGCCTATTTCTGGATAGAGCCAACCTAAGGTTGCTGGTGGGACTGTTGTCTGGCCATAACACGCTAAGGCGCCACCTGCACGTGATGGGGGTGGCTGAGGATGCCTTGTGTGAACGCTGCGGGTTAGAGGAAGAGACCTCGGCGCACGTATTGAGCTCTGAGCTACTATAGGCAGTCTATACTGCGGTCCATTACTTTGGACCCTCAGGACCTTAAGGAGCTTGGACTCAAGGCGATTCTCAACTTCGCTAAAAGGGCGAAGCTTGTGATCTAAGGAGTGTAGAGGCGCATAAGGGCCCGCTTAAGCGGCCTATTCATTGGCTCCTTATGGTGGTCGGAATGCCTCTAATTTCAAGATTCATTCATTCAATGCTCTCGCCAAGTCAGTGGCGGTTTCTGTTATTTTGATTTCATGTGATTTATACAAGTAAAACCCGTTCTTGAGAAAAATGGAAACCAATTACTCGCTGAAATGCAGATTAAACGTGATGAAAAACTGGTCACCTGAATTTACGTTGACTAAGTATTGTATGCGCTACAGTGACTTAAGTGAAGAAGTATCAACAGTTTGATGCATAAAATGAAGTTCCAGCATTGAGCATTGACCTATCCATTGATGAAATATCTCTATGGAATATTTCATATAATAGCGTATTTTGTCAAGGGCTCAGTCCAAGATTTTTATTTTAAAATCTGTCAAAGTGACATGAGTCTGTTTTGCGTAGCTTAGCCGGGTTTTCTGGAAATATTTCTCGTTCATACACTGTTCTTAAAGTTATTTTGTGTATGTTATTGCAACTAAATATGGAGTCTTATGCCCTGATGATGCGCTGAAGTCGGTCCATTGTGGATACAAAATAATCGTCAGGCACAACGTTCTTCTGGTTAGTATATTGTATATTCTGTTCAGTGGTACTAAACGAAAAAACCAATATTCAGTATTGATCAGGTTACGTTATTCAACCTCAGTATGACAGCATTGAAGACAGGGAACTGCCGGTGATGTAGGCGAGGGGTCCCATTGGAATTTCATCTTTCCAACGTCTTGAGTTTTTTCGTTTAACTGTATTAAAAAATAACCGCAACAATTAAAATTGAAAGTGCAATGAGCCAAAAAGCATTGTAATAGTACATACATCAAAAACTTGGGATGTATCTAAAGTAGGTAAAGGATCACCTGGTCAAAGAATATCTTGCATATATTGTAAAACATTTTTTTACTATCTTAAAATATAGCAAAATCAAATGACTTTATCATCTGTATCACCTTTGAATAAATCATACAAGTAGACTTAGGTTACGATGCTCCCACCGAAGTAACGAACCTCTAGCCCAAGTATAGAATTATCAAATATCACCTATTTTCTCCACAAGCGATTTTCAAGTCTAAGGAAAATCATCTACCATTTCATAATGCATTTAATGTAAAAAAATGGGTTCAAAAAGACACAATCTCTACTTCTCACGCCTTCGAAATGTGTTCTAGTACAATTTTTCATATTCTGCGATTTCATCTATACTCAGTGTTTCAAAAGTAGTAGGTTCCCTGATTGCATCAATGAGCGTGGCCGTACATGGCAGCCTTATTTCTTTGGAGCTCATAAGTAACCGACTGGAGAAACCACTATCGCTCACTAATTAGAATGGCTCTTGATGACAACTGATCGGAAATGTTGCCCCTCGAAATCAGTTTACCTCATCAAATTATACTCCAACCAAAATATATTCGTGAAAGCCATCTTCTTCTATGCGAAACCAGTGTCACATGATTGTAGCGTAATGTTCGCCTTTCGCTGGCGGTGCCTAGGAATGTAGTTTATGAATACAGCTCATATTCACATGTATAAATGTGTACGACTGTTATACCTAATATGTGCGTAATATTACTGGTATTAGAAGTTTCTTAATGATGGAAGGCATTTTATTGATACTAAAGATGCAATAACTACAACATCCTTCCACAACCTCCAATTTTAATCCCTCAGAAAAAAAAAATTGAAGGTTTGAGCATTTTTTCGTTCGTTTGTCCACAGCTGGGTCGCTACTCGATTGAAAACTTTTTTGTTCCTCGACATAGTATTAAGCGTATGTCAAAATTTCATCAGTATCCGAGCGACTCACCGACAGACAGACAGATGGAAGTGACGCCAATTGGCGTATACGCCTCCGATAAGGAGCCATGAAGCGTTAAGGAAATTAAACTGGTGTTTCCAGAAAGTTTCACAAAGTATACAGTAAAATTCAGATCATAGAGTTAAGATCGTTGCATGCCTCTGCTCTATAGTACAGACGCGGGTTCGGAAGCATCACAGGATCCATTAAATATGTATAAAACTGGAATCCTACCAGTGAAGGGCATAGATGGATTCCAACTTTAATTTCCAAAAAACCAGCTCGGAAACTTAATGGCCAGAAGGTTCAACATCTCTCTTCATAAAGGTTATAAGAACAGTAAAGGTAGTTTGAATCACAGCATTTTGTTCATTTCTCACATAGTAGGGCTCCCCCGAGGAGTCAGCACTGCGACAAGTAGACGGTTTTTTGGTCACGAGCTTGCCGCAGCTTAGCAGCATAACTTTATAATGCCTTTTGTGCAGTTCTGCAGTCATTGTCGCCGCAGCAGCAAAAACAGTTTGTGGTAAGTAGTGTATTATTAGGTAGTCCCTAGCGCATGGTTGCCAGTGAAGGATGACATAGGGGAGTTCAGAGGTGTAGGGCGGTGCCGTGTAACTTGAGTGTTGTGTTCGCGTCGCAACATCGAACGGTAATGAATTGCTCCAGGCGATTCTCTCGCATTGACTTCATCAGTACTGACATTTTCGGAATTAGTTCTAAAGAGTTTCCAACTGCTGATGAAATTGAGTGGACCTTTAAATTTAGTTAGGTCTTCGTTTCACGACTAGCTGTAAAGTATAAAAGATGCACAAATCAATCTATTCATCATCTTGGGAGTCACTTAACCCTCGGGAGGGCGCGTCAGCGGCAAAAAGCCGCACAGTTATATTTTGGCCTTATAGAAACAATATCAGTGCACCGATTCGGTTGCTTGTTTAGGTATTCCTCGTTCGGTCGATTTACCCCAACCTATAATATGTATGACCATCTCGCGGCGAGCGGCTCAGTTAGTACAAGACTTTGATTGGTGACGTGTCAAATTTGCGGTGTATTTGCCGCGGCGCGCCTCATCATGTAAGTATATTTTTCTTTGTTTTTATTGTAGATTAGATAATAATTTTCATATACTGTGGATGAAGTTTTTGAATTTACTAAAACCATCGACACAAATTATTACTAATTTGATAAATGATGTGTAAAAATGCTACTGACTAGCTTCACACACTTTTTGTTTTTTTTTCTAGGTCGCGAAGATTTTTAACTCCTGAAAAGTTAGCTGCAGAAGTGGAGCAAGCAATGAAAGAATTTGAACAGGAAAGGGCCGAAGAAGATGATCCAAGTGAGTCGGAATCCGAATCAGATGAGATAGTGGAAGAAGACCAATATAGCAGCGATTCTGAACAATCTGAATGTGACAGTGATATGAACTTGGGAGACGTCTTCCAACAGCAAGATGATAACCAGTTCTTTATAGGAAAAGATCAAGAGACGATTTGGAAAAGTACTCCTCTACCTTCTGCGAAAACTGCATCAAAAAATATCATCAAATTACTACCAGGTCCCAGAGCAGCCGCTAAAAATACTGCCAAATAAATAGATGCTTTCAAGGTATTTATCACAGAAGATATGATCGAAGATATTGCTACTAATACTAACATATACAGGGTGTTTCACTTTATTGTTGCATAACTTTAAAATTCGATAGAACTTTTAAAATTAATTCATAAAGTCTATATAAACATGGGTCGAAAAATGCGTGGCTTCCGAAATACAGGGTGTTTAAATTTACTTTCTAAAATAGTTTTTTTTAAATATTTCGAACAATATTTGATGTATAACAGTGAAAATTGATATACAAGGGTTTTTTGGTACGACAAAACGAACCATGGTCATAGTTTTACTGTAGCCGCTAGAGGGCGCTCTCTACTGTACCTGTAGTGTATTAAAATGAAATTTTTGGCTTTTTGAATAAAAAAAGCTGATTCTTCGCACTTTTCAGCATAAAAAAGCTCTCTTGTAAATTTTCGTTATAGTTAGCCGTTTTTGAGAAATTTCGATTTTTAAGGTTCCATGCATTTTTAATTACTTATGATAAAATAACGCAGCAGAAGCAGCCAGAGAATACGTACGAAGATTTCCAAACAGACGACATCCAACTCGCTCAGTATTTGTAAGAGTGCATCGCCAAATAATTGAAAATGGTTTTGTAAATCTCCAAAGGGATCAAAACATAAATGTTCGTCAGCGCAGATTTACCCGTATGATTCTGCGTGAGTTTGATAGAGATGCGACCACAAGTGTTAGGAGAGTTTCTGGTGCCTTGGGAATTACGGCAAGCCATGTTCACCGTATTCTTAGAAATGACCATAGACGTCCTTACCATTTGCAACTTGTGCAAGGACTACAGCCAGGGGACGGAGAACGAAGAATCACATTTTGTCAGTGGATTCTTGATAGAACTGATAATAATAGGGAGTTTTTAAGTAACGTTTTATGGACCGATGAGTCATGCTTCACTAGACGTGGAGTGGTAAATTTTCATAATCAACATATTTGGTCGCATGAAAATCCGCATGCAGTTCGGGAAAGAAATTTTCAGCATGAATTTAGTGTGAACGTGTGGATTGGTATCTACCGTAATCGACTATTTGCACCCTACCTTTTGCCTGCAAGGTTAAATGCTGCGGCCTTCTTGGAATTTTTAAAGGCTGAACATGCAAATATGTGGGATGATGTTATGTTAGATTCAAGAAGATTGGCCTGGTTCCAGCTTGATGGTTGTCCAGCTCATTATTCGAGAATAGTTAGAAACTGGCTGGACGAAAATTATCCAGAAATATGGATCGGCCGTGGAGGACCAGTCGCCTGGCCTCCACGGTCCCCTGACCTAAATCCATTAGATTTCTTTGTGTGGGGATTTCTAAAAGAAAAAATGTACCAGACTCCCGTAACCACAAGAGTTATGCTAATAGACAGAATCAGGAATGCATGTGATGAAATAAGGCCTTATTTGGATAATGCTATACCACGTTCGATCATTCGTAGATGTGAAATTGTGTATTGAACAATTGGGTTTACATTTCGAGCAAATACTTTAGATTTTGTATGTTTGTCCTAACTATCCAATAGCATTTTAGTTGTAAATAATTAATTTAATTTGTTAAAAATAATATTGGAAAATTAAACAAATTAATATTCCGTTTTTTTGTGTTTATTTGGAGTTAGGAATTATTGCTGTGTTTAAAAACACAATCTAAACGATCATCTTAATTACTTGTAATGCCCAAATCGAAAATGTAAAAAAAATATTATTTTCCCATAAATAATTAAAAATGCATCGAGCCTTAAAAATCGAAATATCTCAAAAACGGCTAACTATAACGAAAACTCACAGGAGAGCTTTTTATGTTGAAAAGTGCGAAGAATCAGTTTTTTTATTCAAAAAGCAAAAAATTGTACTAAGAAAAATTTTCATTTTAATACACTACAGGTACAGTAGAGTGCGCCCTCTAGCGGCTACAGTAAAACTATGACCATGGTTCGTTTTGTCGTACCAAAAAACCCTTGTATACCAATCTTCACTGTTATACATCAAATATTGTTCGAAATATTTAAAAAAAACTATTTTAGAAAGTAAATTTAAACACCCTGTATTTCGGAAGCCACGCATTTTTCGACCCATGTTTATATAGGCTTTATGCATTAATTTTAAAAGTTCTATCGAATCTTAAAGTTATGCAACAATAAACTGAAACACCCTGTATATTTAAAAAAAGAGGTCTGATGTTGAATATTCTAGGGCCAGGGATTGCCGTGATACCGCAAGAATTGAAATCAGAGCTTTGTTTGGTGCTCTATATTTTGTCGGCAGAAAAAAAGGAAGGCACACAAACTGTTGCGAATTATGGGATCCCGAAGATGGTCTCATCATTTTACGTGCATTATTCAGCTACACAAGATTCAAGTTTCTTCTTCGAGCCCTTAGATTTGATGACTTGAATTCTAGAGAATAGAGGAAGTCAAGTGACAAGCTTGCACCAATTCGTGACTTTCATGAAACATTTGTGAGTAACTGCATTGCTAATTTCATTGTTAGTGATTTCGTGACGATCGAAGAGTCATTTTATTGTACCCTTTTATTCACTTGTAGCTTTAGCGATTTATTTTAAAGTGTATTTCAAATTAACACCGTAATTATTTCAATAAAACGTTTCAAATATAATACCGAGCTATACTTTTGATAAATATAGGTAAGTTAACAAAATACACTTGGGCTATTTTGAATCTTCCCTGAATTAGGTCAATTAAAAGATCTAATTAACTATGTGTCAGCTAACAAGTTTAATTAACTTAATTAAACCTTGGTTTCTAAAACATTTTGCTTGAATCTACGAAACCGGTTCAATTAAATAAAGGGTGTATCAATACAAACGCAATATTTGAATTTTGCGCCATTTTAGCAGTCATAATGTCATAATGATTGTGACATTACAGATCGACAGTTGACAGGCGGGTGTTTATAAAAATTACTCATTACACAATAGACCCGCGTATCCTAATTGTTAAAAATTATTACCAAAGTGGTGAAAGTTTAATTCTCATGATTCGAAAAGTGCAGCTAATATTCGGTCGGAATAGTGTTCCTACCCCATCCACTGTGAAAAGAATAATCCAAAAATTTTAAATTACTGGTTCTGTTAAATATGTGAAACAGGTACAAGACGAGCTCGCAGCGGTCGTTCAGAAGAAAATGTCAGAGCAGTTCGCGAAAATGTAGCCGAGTGTCCAGGGACGTCGATTCGTCATCGCGCTCAAGAATTGGACAATCAAACAGCCACTTTCCAGCGTACTCTAACGAAAGATTCACGCCTGCATGCCTACAAAGTCCAACTGACTCAACAGCTTATGCCAACAGACCACGCACAGCGAAGAGAGTTTAACAATTGGATCTTTGTCCAACAGTATGTGAACGGTGATTTTGTAGACAAAATCATTTTTAGCGATGAGGCCCATTTTCATCTCGATGGCTTCGTCAATAGATAAAACTGCCACATTTGGGGTACAGAGAATCCAAGAGTAATTCATGAGAAAGCTATGCAACCAAAACGTATGAATGTTTGGTGTGCACTATGATCTGGAGGAATTATTGGACCGTTTTTCTTTGAGAACGAGGCGGGTAATCCACTAACAGTGAATGGCGAACATTATCGTGGAACGATTACTCAGTTTTTTGTGCCACAACTAGAAGTCATGGCTCTTAATGACATATGGTTTCAGTAGGATGGTGCCACGTGCCATACTGCTTATGAAACATTGGACGTTTTGCACGAGTTTGCTCCTGGTCGGGTCATCTCCCGGTTTGGTGACCAGAATTGTCCGTCACGCTCTTGCGATTTAACACCTTTGGACTTTTGGCCTTGGGGTTATCTGAAGTCACAAGCTTATCTCAACAAGCCTGCGACCACTGAAGTATTGAAAGCTGAAATCAGACGCTGTATCAACGAGATACCACGACATGTGTTCAAAAATGTTACCAAAAATTTTATTAAATGTGCCAGCGGAGCCGTTGCATCCATCCACCTGATGTGTTGTTTCGTACATAATCCAATAAATATTTCAGTTCTATACACAGTCGTTTGATTAAATTTACTAAACCGTTTACCTGGATTGCGTACAAAAATTTATTTAAAATAAAGTAAAATAATTATTATATACATATATACTAAAATCGTTTAATTAGTCCAGTTAAAAGTATTTGACTAGTTTTAATGAATTATTTTATTTAGATTTGAAAGTAAAAATTGTCCATTCAAACTGATTATTTGACCACGTCTCAGTTTAGATGAGAGTCACTGATTGAGCTAAAGCATCATCCACCAGATTGTTACGTTTTTTCCGAACATGTTACATATCAAGAGGGAACTCAAAGCCCGTGGAAAAAGAATACACTTTTAAAATGGTAGTGAATTTGTAGGCTGTCTTAGTAATGGTGCCAGGTAGATCCGATTAGAGTATATTCATAGGTATGTTTTTAAAGGTACCATACGTACTAATTCTGAACTTCAACAAGGTTTAGCTTGATTGTTCCACATCGACCGTTTCTAGAGACTTCTGCTTTCACTGATAAAACCCCAGTCGGATTTGTTTTGGATTTCGAGCATTCGCCTATGAGGATGTATACGGGACATACCTAGTATGCTAAGTTTCAGTTCACTTTAGCGGAATATTGACTAAATATAATTATACTCATCCTCAACAGTTTCACAACAAAAATGCAGAGAAAACCTGCTCTGGCATGAGAAATTTTATCATAATAAGAGCATCAACAATTCATGAGATATTGCCTCAGGGGCACAAAAAACAAAAGTAGGCTTTTTGGTCTAAAATCTAAAACATCTGTATATGCTTTAGCTAGGCATTCCATCACTTTTATCACAGTCTTTGCTATTTTAATCTGATTTTCAAGTAATCTACGTCAAATCAGCATGGCTCTGATGCTCGCCATAAATGTTTACCAAAGACTTGCAGAGATCGTTCCAGTACCTATGTACAAAGCTTTATAATCATTACCTTAAACCGTGTGGAAGCCTCCTATTGGTTTCCAAAAAATTAAAAGACACTTACTAGCGGTCAATAGATGACTATCTAACGTAGAAAAATGGTTTTCAGCAATGGGGCAAAATCGAACAATTGTTTTAATGTTAATAGGGATTATGTAGAATAATATAAACTGAATGTAATAAATTTGGAGTTACAAAAAATTAAATTAATTGTAGCTTCATTGCAAGTGTATTCGGAGCAGAGCACAAGATCGACCTCGTGCTTCTTCCCTAAGCAGTGGTTTTGACCTTTTTTTGTCCATCAATACTTCCTTCACGTTTCTCTTGCAACCTAAAGGGATTTTATTCAAATTTGAAAGCTTGCATCGTGATTGGGTTTTATCGAATGAATGCTTGAAAGACCAACCACTTGAAAAGAAATCGGAACAGTTATTCGTGCTAGAGCTTCCGTCAAATATTTAATGAAAGCTGGAATCTTGGACTACTGCTTGTTAATTATATTGAGAGTATTCTTAACTATATCTTTCTTATACTCCCGAAGATTTCAGTGACTGACCATTCGCTATGATACGATATCTGATTCCATCAGTTGGGGATGAGGTGCTTGTTATGTGAATGGAATTTAAAGAGGAGATAAATAATTACAGGATGTCTCATTGGAGTGGCGGATACTTTGACTCAGAAGTTCCCAACCATGGGGCGTGCTCCCCAAGGCGGGCATAGACAGATCTCAGGGGGGGGGCGGAAAGCGTTTGCATTTTAGAAAGAAAAAACAGAAAAAAATAAACAAACAACATTAAAGCATTTCGATTGTATCTATTCATTAACAAATGACATTACAATGTAATGTTTTATTTACACGCATAAAATTACAAATTAAATACCATATTCACTTATTCTGTCAACCGCTGTTTCAAAACCCGGCGTAGTCAATCGCAGTTTATACAAGTTTCGACAAGTCACAACATGAAATTCCAAATGTATTTAAAATTACTATTATAAAGTTAACCTGCTTACAAAAATATAAATCTCCCGGTGGTCAATATACTGTCGAATACATTACGTTATTAAGATAATATAATGGGCATATAACTAGTAACTACATGTATGGATTTTGCTTATTTATTTATTACTTATTCGTTTTATTGTTATAGGTGCAAAAAGGCAGCGAAAAAAAGAAAGTTTTCCGAAGATTACGCTAAGTTTGGATTTACCTTCATAGAAAAAGACGAGTTACAATTGCCTCAGTTTTTGATATGTATGAATGTTTTAAGTGATAATAGCATGAGGCCCAATCGCCTTGAAATGCATTTGAAGCAACAACGTCCTACCTGGTTTTGAAGACGAAAGAGTTTTTTTCTTCTAAAGCAGAATCAATCAAGCGCATGAGACTGGATAAATCGCGAAATTATCACACAAAAGAAACCTCATACTATCGGTGAAGAATTAATAAAACCATGTGTCCTAAAAGCCACGCAGATAATTTTAGGAGAAGATGCAGAGCAACAAATGAAGTCTATTTCTCTTTCGAATAACCACAGTCAAGCATAGAATCGATGACATTGCAGCAGACATAAAGTCAGGTACCACATCTGGAGATATATTTAATTCAATATCAAATTTTGTTGAAAAAAATTATTTGGATTGGAAGAAATTCATTGAACTTTGCACAGATGGCGCACCTGCAATGATAGGTGTACGATCGGGTTTAGCTAAAAAGCTCAAGTAAAAAAATCCCGCAATGGTTAGACACATTGTGTTATTCAACGGCAAGCTTTGGCTTCCAAAACATTGCCACAGAAATTACGCCAGACTTTGGACACGGCTATAAGGATTGTAAACTACATCAAGAGCAGCGCTTTGAACAGTCGGTTATTTTCTTTACTTTGCGAGGATCTCGATTCTGATCACAAAGTTCTTCTGTTCCATACAGAAGTACGCTGGGTGTCCAAAGGGAACATGTTGGCTCGCCTTTATGAATTGAAAGAAGAGGGAATTCTTTTTCTTGAGTTCAAAGAAAAATACGATTTCTTGACAATGTTCAAAGATGACACATTTCGATGGAGGTTGGCTTATTTAAATGACATATTTGACTCCTTGAATGAGCTAAACTTGAAACTTCAAGGCAGAAACAACACTATAATAAGCAATTATGATTATATTTAGGAGTTCATATCAAAGCTTCAACTTTGGAATCAAGAAGTGTCTTCTGAAAATATTATATCTTTTTCTCGGCTGTTCGAAACAATTAAAAATAACGTACTGGATGCAAATTTAAAAGGTGACATAAAAACTCATTTGCAAGTGCTTGAGGACAAATTTCGCCGATACTATCGAGACATAAATTCAGAGTCATCCAGATAAATCCATTTGTTGTCGATGCGTCACAATTACCAGAAGAAGTTCAGGAAGAATTTCTATTTAGAAATGAAGGCTGATTCGCCCATGAAAGATGACTTCCATCTTTTAACATTGGAGAAATTTTGGATCAAAATGGTAATTCGACACTTGCCTTTCTTGCTTTACGAATACTAGCTCCGTTTTCTTCAACTTACTTATGTGAGACAGACTTTTCTGCTCTAGTTTTAATTAAAACTAAACCACGAAATCGTGATGTCGATGGCGACTTGACGATAGCTCTGGCACAAACAGAACCTAGAATCAACCAACTGGTACAGAACATGCAATCTCAAGTGTCTCATTAGTAACTACTCTTATTCAAGTTTTTCGATAAAAAATATTTATTAGCTTATTTAAACTTTTAAAGTTCCTTTATTAGAATTAAAATAAAAGTCTTTGTACCTATATAATGTGAGTTTTTTGTATTTATTGGAAAAGTAAAGGGGGACATGAAAATATAATTTTCCGGGGAGCCTCAACAAAAAAAAAGGTTGGGAAACCCTGCTTTAACTGGATAGAAGCCAGATCTAGAAGAAATACTTCATATCAATCAACTACTTTATCTAGACCATTATCAACATACTTCCAGGTCCGTATTAAAAACTAAATTTTGTCGGTTGTTTTATCAGTGTGTTTTATCGATTTAGGCCATTTTTATGTCGGTTGTAAAGTTGTGAACCTTACAACCAACTTTTTCATTAATAAAAGCCCTGACACTAATCCTGTGGTCTTGCGGACCGAAACCAGACTGAGTTACAATTCCCCCTGATTTTCCATTTTGCTAAGTTGTTTATTGTTTTAATTGCAGTGTGTTGTATGGACGGAGCACCCTTGGCCTACATTACTCAATTAGTTTTTAATTCTTGCGTCCTAATTTCTTATTTTTGAGTTTTCGTGAATTTCTAAACACGATGGCACATAGAAAAAGTGGTTGCTAAGAAGTTGAAAGGTCATAAACAAATGGTCAAAATCTTTTAAGCTCCCTGTATCTGGGTTATAGGGACTAAAGACCCAACAACCATAAGTGATTTATAATCAAAACAGTGTCCTTACTCATGGTTAAAATATATCATTCTCCCAATGAAACGCTCTGTATATACAATATGCTACAGCGACTATTGTACAGCTGGAGCGTTTCTTATCGCGGCCGTCTCCACTAGCTATGTCAAAGAAACCGCCGAATAGAAATCAAAGAAAAACGGCACTATCCTTACGCTTGAATAGATCAAAATAAACATGTAGGGCGCGTTTGCTCTCATATTTCGTGTCTTGTCACATATTTGATGTTTGAAACTATCAACCTCCTGACAGATTTTATCTTAGGTATATTTTTAGCACTGTTTCCTATAGAGAAACAATTTTTAGGCAAATTTCGAGGTGCAGACACTTAGTAATAATGTATAGGGCAAATCAACTTTCTAAAAGTAACCGTGTCAGATAATTGCAAATTATTTATTTAAATTGTTATGACAAACACTAGCCCACAACAGACACATAAAACTTGTGATGATTCATAGGTTACGTAAAGAAAAAAAATGGCTTCTAGTAAGTTGACTCTACTTCCCACATAACGCTGCCATTAGTTCGTAAAATATTCTGTTCGTCGCAAGTTAGCTCTTCTGAGAAAAAAGTTAGCTACGAACATGTCTAACAGAAATTTAAATGTCTTTTCTCCTCCCCCTGACAAACATTTCTGGGGCGCATGGTTGTTGCTACGACTAATCTCCTGAGGATGACCTCACTGACTTTTACAGCATACAGCTCACAGCAGTACGGAAGCGACTACCGGTTTTAACGCAGACCCATCAGCCAGATCACGTCGCACGTATCGAAACGCGATTATCGGAGATATTTTTAAGTTTAAATGATAAATGTAAGGAGATATCTATTACGATTGAAATCTAATAGGTGCGTGAAATTACTGGGGCTGGAGGCATATATACAGGGCGACTTCGAAGTTGAGTCATTTATTTTAACAGTGAGTAGATCTGATCAAAAGAAATGTTTTTTCCTTTACCATTTTTCTGGTAAAATTAAAGTAACAAAGTTATAGCCCTGTGGAAGTTTGAGTACCGCCCTGTCTCAATAATAATATTATGTGCTCGTGTTTGGCGACAACGGATATAATCCGCCGTATCGGTTCATCGCGTCGGAAACAAAAAAGCGAAAGAATTTGGAACGATGTTTTTACAATTATTTTATTCATTTGTATACAGTCAGTGTCAGTGAATAGTGTGTTGCGTGGCTCAAACGAAATAAAAAATGGCACATGTTTATGCGGATCGGTTTCCCAATCGAGTGCAACCAACCCCTCGTGCCTTTGTTAATGTAGTACAACGGGCTCGTGAATCAGGTGACTTAAGACCTCACAGGGGACCTCACGATCAAATACAGGTCCGCACTGAAATACTTGTCGGGAGGATACTTTATAAAACAAGGTATACATTTTATTTAATTTTTTTTTTATTTTTACACACGTATTTTGGTTTTTCTTCCTTCTACAATCATTATCTGAAAATTAATGACTCAACTTCAAAGTCACACAGTTACCCTGTATATATGCCAGCGTAAAAAATTGAAATACGATTAGACTCAAATCATTAGAGCGCCGTTGGTCAAGTTTGTTTTAAAACAAATTTAACTAGAGAACTATATAGTAGGACCATGTTCGCGGTGGCTCGAAATATGTTCCTAGTTGAACCATAATTTCTAACTTATTTTACTTGGTAGTGACATTGATAGCATGAAATACAAACGTCGAGCATCACAAAATCCATGAATACCTTTGCGTTGAAGCTGCAAGCTTGAGATCCATGTACTTGTTACCCATAATTCCAACCTGAAAGTTTACGATCAATTTTCAGTAACTGGTTCAAAACCTATAACACGGATCCACAAATAAAAAAGTAGTGTACGCTGGTGTTTTAGGTATTTTTCCCAGTGAACACGAGTCAGAATTCTGGAATGATGGAGAAAGTCCAGAGAAGACCGATAAACACGTTAAAAATCGTAATCTAATGATATTTTACATGACATTGTTCGTCGTGTCTAGCTACAGTTGTCCCTGCATGAACTATGTAATGGATCTCTACGTCGCGAAAAATTTCGAAAATGATAAATTACGTTTTTTAGATGTTGTATGACATACATATATATATATATATATATATATATATATATATATACGTATATATGTGAAAAATTAAAGCTTCCGCCTTTTGTTGGGTACTTCGACAAAATTTAAGCAAAGAGGACTCTTTATACTTTTTTTAATTCTCTCTAGCTTTCAATGGACTTTGCCATCATCATCAGGAGAGTAGTATGTGAGGATGTTGCTAATTGTTGTTTACGTATAGGATGAGGGAAACGTCCAGTAACATGGTGAGAGCTGGATACATGGTACAATGGTCAAAATTATATAAAATATGACAAGACAAGTTAAAACCAGATAAAAAATTATTTAAAAAACTTTTTTAAATAATTTTTATATAATTTTGACCATTGTACCATGTATCCAGCTCTCACCATGTTACTGGACGTTTCCCTCATCCTATACGTAAACAACAATTAGCAACATCCTCACATACTACTCTCCTGATGATGATGGCAATGTCCATTGAAAGCTAAAGAGAATTAAAAAAAGTATAAAGAGTCCTCTTTGCTTAAATTTCATCGAAGTACCCAACAAAAGGCGGAAGCTTTAATTTCTCACCTAACTGGTCTAGACGACAATGACCACGTCTCAAGTTATATATATATATATACCAGGGAAAACCATGTCACTGATTTCCGTCGCTCTGTCTGTCTGTCCATCTATGTGTTCGCTAATCCTTGGCCTTTCATACAAGGTTACCACTATACCAAGGACAAAAAAGTTTGTAGTTTTTGAAAATCGGTCCTCTGGCAGCGGATAAAAAGGAAAAAACGAAAAAAAGTCGTACAATATTTTTTTGAAGTATCAGATTCTCCTAATCATTTTTGGAAAAATGTTTGTAGTGGTAAAAAATTGGGGGTTAGGGGTTGTAAGTGGTGGGTAAGGGTACACGTCAATTTTTTGACTTTGGTATATTTGTACGCCCCCAACCCCAGTAACTCTACACACCTATTAGAAATATTTTATTCATCATTTAGCCCTAAAACTTAAACAGTCGCGTATCAACAGGTGCGCCGAAGTCCGGCTGATGACTGAGCGTCGTGCGTCGCAGTCGGCAGTAACTTCTGTGCTGCATAGGAACGATCATGCGCACCCGCAGGAATTTCTCTCAGCGGGAGAGGGGTAGCCATTTAATCTTTTGATCCACATGTCCGTAGCTAACTTTCTTCTCAGAAGGGCTAACTTGTGCCGAACATAATCCTTTATGAACTGATAACAGCTTTGATTGGGAAGTACCAAGTCAACTTACTTGATGTCAAAGTTACTCTTAAAGGCCAATTCCCATCTAAGCAGCATCGAGCGGCGCGACGCAGAGCCAAGCGGTGCAGCCAAATGCTGCTTACAATTGTCTACTTGTAATTAAATGAAACCGTTTTCACCTAAGCAGAGCGGCGCTGCGCAGAGCAGAGCAGCGCAACACAGCAAAATTTTAATTCCTCGTGAAGCATTGACTCGCAGCATTGTCGCTACACATGCGCGGCTCTGTTTGTTGACGGACAGGTGGGAATACAAGGTTTCGCATGCAAGCAGCAACTTGTTGAATTTTACCAAAAAGTCATCATCACAGTTTTAATTATGGACGGAGAAAAAATCGAAAAGCTTATCCTTCTTGTGGGTGAATACAGTGAATTATATGGTATGGCTAATAAAAACTAAAGTAATCAAAATAGGAGGGATATAGTTTGGTTGGAAATAGGGAATAAAATTAATGAAGAAGGTCGAAATTTTGTATTTTGCTTGGTTAATGGAATGCGTAAGAGATCGAATAGTTGGTTAAATTTTGATCTGAAGACATTCGATAGTACTTGTAAAATTTCTGTTCAATTTGCTGGAGTCGTCCGAAAAGTGTATGGAATTCGCTTTCATTTAGCCTTGCACGAAATATGTCATGGACCCAATATTTTCGCTTGTTTTTTTTTCTCTTTTCAAGTTCATGGCGTACAGCTGCGAGAAATATAAAATCGTCTGATGACGAAGATGATGACATCTTGACGGCTAGATCAAAACTACGCGTCGCGTATGCTGCCTCATGCTGTTTAGGTGGGAACAGATACATAAAAGCGCTGCTTCATGCTGCTCGGCGTCGCTCTGCGTCGCGCCGCTCGATGCTGCTTAGATGGGAATTGGCCTTTATACTTATCCATCGACTCTCAATCCCGACTTCAGATTCGTGTTGAGTGGGAAACGTATGTACATGCGCGAAATATAGTAGGATCCCCAGCACATGCCGCGTTTTTTATTTCGCGGACCTGTCTTATGGTTTTAGTTAACCAGAATTTGAAAAATTAATATGCTGAAAACGGATGGTAAGGTTTGAGGTTAGCACGAAGAGTAACAAATACAAAGACTTGAGGTTGCAGCTACAACGTAAAGAAATTCAAACCAGAAAGAAAGTCTGTCTATCATGGAGCATTCAGTCGCGTTTATATGCAGTGGCCCTGTCTGGCACCAGGTGAGTAATGTTAAATAGAAATAGTACTAACTCAACTTAGATTTTGATAGCTGATTGCTGTAAATACTTTGTAAGACAATTACAAAGTAATATTCAGCACTGCAATCGGCTATAACTTCTTCTTCGGTAGAAAAGTGTCTGGCAGTGCTGAATATTGCTTGGTAAGGTTTTACAAATTATAAATAAAAATCAGGTATCAGAATTCAAGTAGAGTTATTATTTTTACTCAACCTTTCTCACATGGTACCAGCAAATCGGATCACTACCCAACTCAGTGGATAAGCTACATATAAACGCTATTCAATGACCACGTTTTGTCGTTCAGACAATAAGTGATGTCTGGTAGCCCCGGGTTCTTAGACTATTAACATACAATTATCTGAACAACTAATACTTTTGGGGAGTGTGCATTGTTATTAGTACGTTCGCCGTCGCACCGACGGGCATCGCAGGACGCACTTATTAACATGTAAGTAATATTCTAAATTTGGGTGCGTGCCATGCGGATCTGTGTATGTCTCCTAATTTGTGCCAAAAGCAGTCTCAATGCGTTTTTTATGTATTGATGCAGCTGCGTAGTCAGAAACCTAAATACCAAGTCACCGGGACTACTGTAAGGAGCTTAAAGGCACCTTGCTAGTTAGCAGAACTGAGAAAGGCCTCCTCAGGATAATTTTTCAGCAATCTCGACACCGTAGGAAAAGTAGCGTTTATACCGGACAGTTCTGGATGTATAAAGTTCGACAAAATTAGGATGCGTTGACATAGCGGTAGATGGTGGGACAGGGTCCCAAAATTATCCATTTGAGAAGTGTTATCGATTAGTCGGACAGCTCTCCTTTGAACAGCATAGAGAATGTAGAGAGCGAGACTGGGTCTTGTACAAAGTGAGAGGGTTATGGGGAAAAAGTATTTCTTAGACCTAAACAAACAACCCAACTTTTCCACAACAGCTATTGCGATTGGCAAGATGAATTCGCGCCAAATTAAGTCCTCGGTGACCTTTACTCCAACCAGCCAAAATGTATGGCTCCTTAGCAGAATTCAGCCACTCATCGAATTCGGATGAATGTTAGGACTTATCTTGAAGCCACAGCACACTTCTTTGTTTGCGAAGCATCAAGCTGTAGCAGATTGTCGCATCCCTAAGCAGTGATAACTGCCAGAACTCCAGTTGGAGGGAAAGTCGCTAATCGGCTTGACACACTAAATGCCTGCATGCAGAGTGTTGTCATCAGCAAAACTGTGGACCGGATCGATTGTACAGTAAAGGAAGTCGTTAATATCTAATAAAGACCATGTCGGTGTCAAGACCGGTCCCTGGGGAACACCGCTTGCGTGAGATACATCTACAGGTCTATTTTCCAGCACGATTGATAAGTAACTTTGAATACGGACCTGAAAAATGAGCATATGAAAATTTCGCATTATTATTGTTAGAATTTGTTGGCAACCGGTCATTTTTCGGAATCCATAGCATGGCAAAGGTGAAATACGAAATTAGCACTCTTCATAATGCTTTCTTATATCAGTTATTTATTTTGGACAAAGCAAAATATACGAGTAACATGATTTTTTGTGATGTACATGGCATATGTTACATCCAAAAAATAGAATATCTCATTTCCGAAATTTTTGTAATTGCTATTACTTCCTCGCCAATTGGCGTGGTAAGAGAAAGCCGATGAATTATTTTTCAATCATTATCACTACTGACTAGACTAATCCTCTCTGGATGGCAGCCGACACACTTTCGGGCGACCACATTGGGAAGGCCTGCTTTCAGAAGGGTCATTAAAGTTATAAAGAGGCCCATTCTGAGTTTCCGGTCTGGCTCTTACCTGCCAGTACACGTCGGAACGCCATGCTGGATTGAATCGCCTGCCCTTATACTTGAAATATATGAGGTTAAGCTTACATTTAACCTCAGTGCTATTACTCCATCTTTGGAGTGGATCAGATAAGAAACCTACTGAGGCGAGGCAGCTAGCTACACAAAGAAAGACTCATGAGGTGGTGAAATGTCCACCATGTAATCGACACCTATGTAAACTGGGTATCTGTCACTTGCAACTTCATAGGGCAGAAATGGTCATGTTCAGAGTCGTTATAAGATTTTACCGAGAAACAGTCGTGTCACTTAACGACTCCTATACGCCCTGTAAAAAGGGTTTTGACAACATTATCACATTTGCGAGCTATAAGTTTTCTGAGATTTGTTGGCGAGAAAACGTTTTTAAAAGATGGAAGTTGACCCAGGAGGATCAACAGACGACGCAGTTCCACATACTATGAGGAAAGAGCTGAGCGGTGGCGGAAACCAAGCAGAAGCAGAAAACATGAGGTCACTGACGCAGATGTCATCGGAGCAGAAAACGATCGAAAAACTGATGCTGATTATAGACGACCAGGCGAGGCAGATTCGAGACCTAATGGAGACCATCAAGGACCAGACATACAAAATTGACAGCCTTACCGCCCAGGTAACCATATTACTAAATTCAAAAGAATCCCCTAAAGATCGGACTAACACCCTAAAAAGACCACTGAGAAACGTTACTGATGATCATCTCACATCCACAGACGAAGACGTACAGACTGAAGGATTTGTAAAAGCAAAATCAAGGAGGAAAGGCGACAAGGCTGATCGATCAACCCAAGACTTTCCTCCTCTTCCGAATACAGGATCAATTCCATTTCACACCTCCCCCAATTCATCAAATCGAAACACTATTAATGCTTCTATTACCAAGCCAGGGACCACGTTATCTACCTGTCAGGTGACTCCGTCAGCCGACGTTACTTCTCCTCCGTCATCTCGTCCAACCGTCGTGGCATCAACACAAGCCTCACGACAAGGGCGCATAACCCCGATCGTCCTACGCGACGGGACGAGATGGCGTACTTTAAATTTAAAGTTTATTTTCCTAGGTATTAAAATAGATCGCGCGGTGGCCGTCGATGCGGGAATAAGGATTATTCCTAAATCCGAGGACGACTACCGTAAGATCGTTCGCCTATTCCGAGAGGAAGAAGTGCCCCATCACACTTTTCCTCTCCCTTCGAAACGGAACATCCATGTGGTGGTTCGAGGAGTTCCCGTCAACTTTTTGGATACTGAGATTAAGGGAGGACTGGAGCAGAGGGGATATAGCCCTCTTCACATCATTCGAATGAAGCGCAGCGGCGGCGCGCCCATGCCTTTGGTGGTCGTGATACTGCCCAAGAATGAAAAGTCTCAGCAAGTGCTCAACGAACACGAACTGCTGGGACTGGCCATTCAAGTTGAGGTTCAGAAGAACTCCAGACTCATTGGGCAGTGTCACCGCTGCCAAAAGTATGGGCATGCGCAGTCATATTGCACTGCACTGCCCAAATACAAAAAAATACGCAAAGGACCACATGACGCATTTGTGCCCCCTCACAGAAGAGGAAGAACGCAAGTCCGCGAACTGTGGAGAGGGACATCCCGCAAATAGCCGGACTTGCAAGTTCACTCCAAGGAGGAACTTGCAAGTTATATATCGCGATATATCATACGCGGACGCAGCTCGAGAGGCAACCTTGCCTGCCCCCTCTGCCCAACCTCCCTTGAGCACGCAAAATGTGGACCTGGCAACCGCGCTAAGGTCCTTACAACAAATAATAAGTCCACTGATTAGCGCTACCCAAGCGTTGCAGGCGATATTTCCTGTAAATGTCTAGGTACAATAGTACACAGCCTGCATTCATCAAAATTCTTTTTTGGAATTGTTTGGGCATGAGGGATATTCCTAAAAAACGGGAATTTCATCACGCTCTTTTGGATGAAGGTATAGATGTGGCCTTGCTGCAGGAAACGTTGCTTAATCCGGGAGATCGTTTAGCTCTCCCGAATTATGATGTTATCCGAGGTGACAGATTGAATGGTCGAGGCGGCGGTTTAGCAGTGTTGATTAAACGCGGTATAGACTATTATAGAAGCACTAATGCGGAGATGCATAGCATCGAAGCAGCTTCTGTGGTGGTCAATATGGCGGGAGGTGTCTCGTTGAAGATCACATCGGTGTATGTCAGGTGTGGTGCCAGGCTACAAGAGGCGGATCTGGAGGTCCTTTTGGACTACTCGGGTCCGCTTGTTGTGGCAGGGGACTTCAACTGCAAACATCGAGCATGAAATTCTAGGTTGAATTCCACTTGTGGGGTTCGATTGTACAACCATGGGATGCGAAATGGGTACCTTATACATAGCACTGAAGAGCCGACACATCATCCATTCAACCATCTTCAGGCACCAGATGTCATCGATTTCGCGATATCTAAAAACTGTAGATACAGTATCTCTTCTCGAATCTTGTATGATACCTCTAGTGACCATCTACCTGTTGTCTTGGATGTGGGCAATGAGCAAACTTCTGAGGAGGTAGCTCCTCCAAGAAAACGCATTGATTGGGACCTATACAAGTTGCTCCTTAGAGAGTTTCCCAATATCCCGATTATAAATGATGAGTCTGGAATAGATGCCGCTCAAGCGGAGTGGACAAGTTTCATTCAAGCAGCTCTACAGCGTGCAGCTGTATTTCGTGTACAATGACACGGCAGACCTGCCTGCGGACATTCGTCAGAAAATCTCTGACAAAAGAGCCGCTATTAAGCAGGCAAAAAGGTCTTGTCATCCTGATGACATTCGTAGGGCTACAAATCTTGTCCATGAAGTGAGAAACGCACTGCACGAGCAATGGAGCGACTTTCTGGCGGGAATGCTTGATTCAAGTATTCCTCTCTAGAGGGTCGCAAAGTCACTCAGAAACGGAAAGCGAGAACAACTCCCACACATCCACGGTCCTCAAGGCATAGTCTTCAGAACGGAGGATAAGGTCGAGGTTTTCGCTGATGCCATGGAAAAACAGTTCTCTCCCAACTATGATCTCGATAATGACCTCGACGAGGAACAGCGGAGGCACTGAATCCTCTTCAGATGACTCTTCTTCAGAAGATTCGTCTGAGGCTCCACATAGCTCATTAGCGGAACCCTCCGAGTTTCCACATTGCACACCAGCGGAGTTACTAAGTCATATTAAAGACCTCAAGGTGCGTAAAGCACCTGGGGAGGATCAATTCACTAACAAGGGGTTGAAGCTGTTCTCGCCGACAGCACTGACATACTTGCTGACAATAATCAGGCGACGCTCAAAATCCAGTACTTCCCTGCTGGGTGGAAGACTGCTGAGGTCATCATGATTCCAAAGAAGGTGGGTTCGATATTTCCTCAGGATTACCGTCCCATAAGTCTGCTGTCAGCTCCTTCTAAGCTCGCCGAAAAGGTGATTTATCGTCAAATCACCATGTGATTCCTGACGTCCAATTCGGTTTTCGGTCCGAGCATAGCACCGAGCTACAGGCAGTCAGGCTGGTGGAGCATGTAACCAGAGGGTTCACCCTTAGCATGAGTACTGGCATCCAAAAGGGTTTTCCTTTTTGGTTTCTAAAATTACTGAAATCCTTTCTTGAAGGAAGAAAGTTTCGGATCCAAATTAACAATGTTTTGTCAACAACACGGCCAGTACGGGCCGGTGTTCCTCAGGGTTCGGTCCTAGGACCAATTCTTTATTCGCTTTTCATCCATGATGTCCCTTCCCCCAGCAACTGTGAAGTCTACCTCTATACTGACGACACTGCACTTGTCGCCCAGTCGTGTACTGGTGATCTGGTTCACGATGGGTTGCAGAATGCGGTGGACGAAGTTCTAGAGTGGGCGGAACGGTGGCTGATAAAAATTAATCATTCGAAAATGCAGGCTATTTATTGTACCAAAAAACGTCGCGGCCCCCCAGCAGAGGTTTCTGTAGACGGAAATCGTGTACCATGGACAAATTCTGCCAAGTATCTCGGTGTCACCTTTGATAAAGGCATGACCTGGCAGAAACATACAGCATCCATAAAAACAAAATTCCAAATTGCGTTTCGGCAACTATATCCTTTGTTATGTAGATCCTCCAAATTGAGTTTGATAAACAAAGTTCGACTATATAAAATGATTATTAGACCAGCCATTACTTATGCATGTGCGGCTTGGTGTTTTCTTGCCAAGACACACATGCAAAGCAGAACTTTGCGGACAATTTGCAACGCTCCATGGTATGTCTCAAATGAGACACTACACAGAGACCTTGACATTCCTTACTTGAGGGATTATGACAAGCTTCAGGCGCAGCGATGTTATAGTCAAGCGGAATCGCACAGCAACCCTCTGCTGCGTGACTCAGTGGACTACACAATGGAGCAAGTTCGTAAACATTCAAGGCCACGGCTCGCACTGTAATCAAAAGTTAGCGTGAATCTTTAGTAAACTCAAAATTACACTCTAACAAAACCGAATCAAAAAAAAAATTGTTTAGTTCACCTCAAAATTAATCCGTGTACCAAGTCAAAAAGCCTAGGTGTTTCCTCTTAAACTAAGCATATCTGTTTTTCTTTGCTCTTCTCCTTTTTTCTTCTCTTTCCCTTTCTCTTTTTCCTTGACTTTGTCTGGTCTCTGGGCAACCAGGACTGACAGATTCGACTAACGTACATCAGACAGTGACTAATGGGCAAAGGTCCTACGGACCGCCCAGACAAATAAATGGCGAATAGTATACTTAACGACTCCTGTTGCCATTTCCTAAATGTTGCCAAAAATTTATAGTGTAAGCAAGTTTTTGGATTCGTAAAGAACAGTAATGTAACTAGAAAATCGGTACTAACGAGAGGAATCATCTACAGATATGTAGGGGAAATGCCCTTCGGTTTTAAGAAGCAGGATGTTGTTGTGTGTTTTCGATTTATGTGCTTCCATTACAGTGGCGTATGGAGCAGATAAAATAACTAAGATAAAAATGTTGAAACTCTTAAAATACGTTATCTTAAACGTCGAAGATAAAATAAAGATAAAATCTTCGAAACGGCTGAGCCGATTTTAACAAGTTTGCGCTAGTTGAAAAGAGGTGTCCGTGGACTACAAACGCTATAATATTTGAAGTTTTTTTAGTCTCACATGTGGCCACTAGAGGACTTTTTTCGACATTTCGACAGAAATGGTTAATTTTCTCCAAAAAATTAAATGCATTTGTATGATGTCAAACAAGCTCGCGAAAACCGCATCTCGATATCTTGTTCCTAAACTGAAACTTAGATCGGAGAAGATTTTGTACGGAAATCCCTTAAATTCTTATTTTTTAAACTAATTTTCCTGGAATGTTTTTTATTCATCAGAATAAACTCACCTTTTTTAAAAATATTACAAAATATCGCTAAATGGTAATGAAGTAATGCTAATAAGATAAGGCTTCTTTTTTGTTTAAATGCATATTTCCCGATTAGTGGCGAGATTACGACATGTATGTACGTACACACAACCTTGTAAGTGCCATTTCCTTAATTACCTAATTGCGCAACTTTGCCTTCATTTAATCGACTCCATATCTCTGATCTTTTCCGAGATCAAAATGGTGAGCGCCGAACATCCGGTATACTGGTGGGGTAATTTTAAAACTGGATAGTTGAAAATCAGTAATTTAAAGCCTTTATTTTGGATAGCAATTAAATGCAAACTTACTATATCTTCAATTATGTTACAGATATCCGAACCTTAGTATCATGATCATTCCGCCGAGTAATCAAAATATTAAAAACTAAAATTACATTACTTTTTTCACCGTATACTTTTATACGTGATGGAGGTAAATCTCTTTTACCTTTTTCCCCAAAATGTAGTTTTAGCTTTTAATATCTTGATTACTCGTTCCTCATTCTAATCCGTTCGGGTTTATTAACAAACGTTTGTAACGCATAGCTATGTGTTGCTTCCTTAAAAACAAACCCAATGTGTCCAGCCTTTTGTTCTTATAATCCTAACAAGTTGTCTCATCCACGTAATCCTTCTAGAACACCATTTAGCAGCAACCTCACCCATTAACTCCTGAAGATGGCAGCATAGTCTGTCAAAGCTTTGCCGATTCCCAATAAACAATTTAAAATTGTATTTCTTATCCAATATATATATATATATATATATATATAGGTGAAAAATTAAAGCTTCCGCCTTTTCTTGGATACTTCGACAAAATTTAAGCAAATATATATATATACTTTTTTTAATTCTCTCTAGCTTTCAATGGACTTTGCCATCATCATCAGGAGCTGCAATTACAATGATAACAGTAGCAACAAAAGTGTAAAATGAATTTAAATTGACTCAACTTACAGTAGTATGTGAGGATGTTGCTAATTGTTGTTTACGTATAGGATGAGGGAAACGTCCAGTCACATGGTGAGAGCTGGATAGATTGTAAAATGGTCAAAATTATATAAAATATGACAAGAACAATTTAAAAACAGATTAAAAATTATTTAAAAAACATTAGAGCATTACATCGTGAAGCCACTTGATGAGTGCACATTGTCATGGAATAATGAGTGAGATGAAACCCTTTGACAGAAGGCCGAAGGATGTCAATGTCTGTGTTGAAAGATGGAACGAATTGTGGGCGTGTGCCAAACGTTGCCAAATCACTTCAGATGATGTGATTTTCAGAATTTTATGTAAGAATTTGTTAAACCGACCAGAGGCAGTTGAATAAACTATATTTTAATTAATGGGAATTTAAATTAACAATTATTAATAAATCGTGAGAAGAGAATTATTATATTTTGAGTGGAATGAAATTTACTGGTGGAATCGGCCAAAACACAGATTCTAATTATGGTTGTGAAGAGTCGAAATTTGGGGAGATATGTAAGTTCTCCAATTTTTCGCAGCTTAGCAAATATGAGTAAATGACACTCAGTTGTTTAACATCTGTCTTTTTGTTGATACAGTTGTTATTCATGAAGATGTGGGACATTTCCAGGAATAAACGTTTGGAAAGGTGTTTTTCTTTATCAAGAACTTTGATACTTGTGTAATTCATAGAATGCCCTGTTGTGTTAACATGAGATGCTAGAGCGCATCTTTCAGGATGAAGCCTAGCATCACTTTTGTGTGATGTAATCCTTCCTTTAAGAGATCTGGAGGTCTGACCTATGTATATTTGGTTGCAGTTGTTGCAATTGATGGAGTAGACTGTGTTGGTTAAGCCAAGCAGCGGGACTTTGTCTTTCATTTTTGAAAAAATGCAGTTTATAGTGAGGACGGATTTGCAAGCAATTCGAAAGTTCAAAGGACTGCACAATCTGATCAGATTAGGGGTCAGTTCCTTGATATAGGGCAGGACAGCAAAACCAGGTCTGTAGTCCGGGTTGGTGCTTGTACTGTTAGGATTGATGTTATTATTGGGAATTACATCAGTTCCGTTATTAGGGGTTGTGCGACTATTACCTGCATCACCAGAGTTCGGCAAAATACTGGAAGGTGAACTAAATAAGATCTTGTTAATCAGACACTTCGGATAACCATTATTGATGAACAGTTTTGATAGTTTACGTAAATTTGAGGTGTGGAAGGTATTATCTGAGATGCTGATTACCCTTGTTTTCATCTGTTTTACCAAATTGATTTTAATCCCTAGCTTATGGTATGACCTAAAATTGAGAAACTGACCTGAGGCCATAGGTTTCTGGTACCAGTCTACCAATAAACTGTTGTTGTTGGTGCGAATGAGTCTTGTGTCTAGAAAGGGGACGGACAGGTTCTCATCTTCTTTTTCAATGATAAATTGGATGTAGGGGTCATAGCTGTTGAATTCTCTGACAATACCATCCAGACCTATGGAAGGGAGGCATAAAATAATGTCATCTACGTATTTTTTTATGAAGAAGAGGTTATAGGGTAGTGTCGGAATAACAGTATCAAGCAGATCATCCATGACATATTCTGCCAAAATTGGTGACAGAACAGATCCCATAGGACAACCATGTGTTTGAGAATATATTTTGTTGTTGAAAGAGAAATAATTGTTATGAAAAAGGAATGTTATAATGTAGGTGAAAGATTCTAGAGATATGTTGCAGTGTTGACTTATCTCATTCCAGTGTTTATTAATAGTTCTTGTACATGCATCCAGATAGATGTTGCTGAATAGCGACACCACATCAAGACTGGCGATAATATGATCGGCTGGTATTGTCAATCTGTTGAACTGACGAGAGACTTCAAATGAGTCTTTGATGTAGTAATCATTATCTGCATGTGCTGATTTTGGTGTTGTCGATATTAATGAAGACAAAGCCTGGGTGGCTGAACCTATTGATGCAACTATAGGTCTTACTGAGAGTACAGGTTTGTAAATTTTCGGAAGTGCATAAAATTTGGGAGGGACAGAGTTATAAGTAGTCAAAGTTCTTTTTTATATAACTCTGTCCCTCCCAAATTTTATGCACTTCCGAAAATTCACAAACCTGTACTCTCAGTAAGACCTATAGTTGCATCAATAGGTTCAGCCACCCAGGCTTTGCCTTCATTAATATCGACAACACTAAAATCAGCACATGCAGATAATGATTACTACATCAAAGACTCATTTGAAGTCTCTCGTCAGTTCAACAGATTGACAATACCAGCCGATCATATTATCGCCAGTCTTGATGTGGTGTCGCTATTCAGCAACATCTATCTGGATGCATGTACAAGAACTATTAATAAACACTGGAATGAGATAAGTCAACACTGCAACATATCTCTAGAATCTTTCACCTACATTATAACATTCCTTTTTCATAACAATTATTTCTCTTTCAACAACAAAATATATTCTCAAACACATGGTTGTCCTATGGGATCTGTTCTGTCACCAATTTTGGCAGAATATTTCATGGATGATCTGCTTGATACTGTTATTCCGACACTACCCTATAACCTCTTCTTCATAAAAAAATACGTAGATGACATTATTTTATGCCTCCCTTCCATAGGTCTGGATGGTATTGTCAGAGAATTCAACAGCTATGACCCCTACATCCAATTTACCATTGAAAAAGAAGATGAGAACCTGTCCGTCCCCTTTCTAGACACAAGACTCATTCGCACCAACAACAACAGTTTATTGGTAGACTGGTACCAGAAACCTATGGCCTCAGGTCGGTTTCTCAATTTTAGGTCATACCATAAGCTAGGGATTAAAATCAATTTGGTAAAACAGATGAAAACAAGGGTAATCAGCATCTCAGATAATACCTTCCACACCTCAAATTTACGTAAACTATCAAAACTGTTCATCAATAAAGGTTATCCGAAGTGTCTGATTAACAAGATCTTATTTAGTTCACCTTCCAATATTTTGCCGAACTCTGGTGATGCAGGTAATAGTCGCACAACCCCTAATAACGGAACTGATGTAATTCCCAATAATAACATCAATCCTAACAGTACAAGCACCAACCCGGACTCCAGACCTGGTTTTGCTGTCCTGCCCTATATCAAGGAACTGACCCCTAAGCTGATCAGATTGTGCAGTCCTTTGAACTTTCGAATTGCTTGCAAATCCGTCCTCACTATAAACTGCATTTTTTCAAAAATGAAAGACAAAGTCCCGCTGCTTGGCTTAACCAACACAGTCTACTCCATCAATTGCAACAATTGCAACCAAATATACATAGGTCAGACCTCCAGATCTCTTAAAGGAAGGATTACATCACACAAAAGTGATGCTAGGCTTCATCCTGAAAGATGCGCTCTAGCATCTCATGTTAACACAACAGGGCATTCTATGAATTACACAAGTATCAAAGTTCTTGATAAAGAAAAACACCTTTCCAAACGTTTATTCCTGGAAATGTCCCACATATTCATGAATAACAACTGTATCAACAAAAAGACAGATGTTAAACAACTGAGTGTCATTTACTCATATTTGCTAAACTGCGAAAAATTGGAGAACTTACATATCTCCCCAAATTTCGACTCTTCACAACCATAATTAGAATCTGTGTTTTGGCCGATTCCACCAGTAAATTTCATTCCACTCAAAATATAATAATTCTCTTCTCACGATTTATTAATAATTGTTAATTTAAATTCCCATTAATTAAAATATAGTTTATTCAACTGCCTCTGGTCGGTTTAACAAATTCTTACATAAAATTCTGAAAATCACATCATCTGAAGTGATTTGGCAACGTTTGGCACACGCCCACAATTCGTTCCATCTTTCAACACAGACATTGACATCCTTCGGCCTTCTGTCAAAGGGTTTCATCTCACTCATTATTCCATGACCACTAATTTGTGCAATCATCAAGTGGCTTCACGATGTAATGCTCTAATGTTTTTTAAATAATTTTTAATCTGTTTTTAACTTGTTCTTGTCATATTTTATATAAATTTGACCATTGTACAATCTATCCAGCTCTCACCATGTTACTGGACGTTTCCCTCATCCTATACGTAAACAACAATTAGCAACATCCTCACATACTACTGTAAGTTGAGTCAATTTTAATTCATTTTACACTTTTGTTGCTACTGTTATCATTGTAATTGCAGCTCCTGATGATGATGGCAAAGTCCATTGAAAGCTAGAGAGAATTAAAAAAAGTATAAAGAGTCCTCTTTGCTTAAATTTTGTCGAAGTACCCAACAAAAGGCGGAAGCAACTGAGTATCATTTATTCAACAGCGAAAAATTGGAACGACTACATACTCCACTTAGTACAGTATCCTATATACACATATAATTATATGCAGCCAAAAATGTGACTTGTAATGTCACGTGGTCCTGTTAAGGGGTGATAGATTAGGTCAAGTTATCCATTTTTGAGTTATTTGAATTTTAAGTTTTTTATTTTTTATTCCGATTTCAGACGGTTAAAATTAAAATACAAAAAAAAACTGCATGCTTGATTTTGATTTTTTTCTTATCGTCGCATAGCAGACATTCCAGTAGTTCATAATAAGTAATAAAATGTTGAAAAGCTACAAGCGTTTTAAAATCACGCTTTTTAAATGTATCATTTTCTTTTTTTTTACTAACTTATTCGGTAAAAAATGCAATTTTCTGTAAAAAATCTGCTAGTAATGAAATGTGCAATTTATGTAAATAATATCTCTATCTAACAAGCTTTCATTTGAGGTATTAAGCGTTCAATTATCTGAAGTACATGCAGAGAAACAACAATGACACCCACAGAGGCTGGATTTTTAAGAAATTTGTATTACCTGTTTGAACAAGTCGTTACTGTCCTCAAAGGACTCGCATGCCATGATTGTTTTATGGCATCGGTTCTACGAGGAAGCGAGCGAGAAGAGCTGACTTAGTGGAGGAGTGAGAGAGAGAGAGAGAGAGAGCTGTTATGTTATTATTCATCATTGTAGTTACGCCATCGCCGCACGCCGGGTGAGAATTAGGTTTAGTTGGTATCAACTACTGCGTACGCGCACACGTTTTACGCAAGATTATTATTTTCGAGTTTCCCAGTTCATTTGGAGTGGTTTCTTTATCATCATGGCAGAGGCAGAAGATCCGCCAGGACCTCGCCATAGCGAGCACGGGCAAACTTTTACAAATGAAGAATACGCAGACATAATAATCTGTTATGGACTTTGCACCGGCGATTCTGCAGCTGCCCGCCGTGAATATCGGCAACGTTTCCCGAATCGCCTAACACCTCATCTTACTGTGTTTGACTCTGTGTATCGGCGCATCCGCCAAACCGGACGTGTTCAAAGGCAACATAGTGATGCTGGTCGACGCAGAGTCTATCCTCCTGAAGATGAAGAGGAAATCCTTCGTGTGTTTCAGGAAGACCCTACTACGTCTACGCGCATTGTGGCTGCTCAGTTGGGTATATCACAATACAAAGTATGGTTTACTGTGCATACTGCAAGATTATACCCTTATCACTTTACACCTGTACATGTGATTGAAGAGGGTGATCCTGCAAGAGGATAAGATTTCTGCAGGTACATGTTACATGCAGATACAGAAGATCCAGACTATTTTAAGAAAATTCTGTGGACCGATGAATCGAAGTTTGTTAAGGACGGGATCACTAACTACTATAATGCTCATTACTGGGCTGATAAAGAAGCTTTAAATCCCCAAAAAATAAAACCGACGGGGTCTCATAGCCGGTTTTCAGTCAATGTGTGGATGGGCATCATTGATGGATATTTAATTGGACCTCATTTTCTGCCCGCCAATTTAAATGGAGAAGTGTATGAAGAGTTCTTGAAAAATCACTTGTTTTCGTTAATGGAAGACGTCCCATTGGCGACGAGACAAAATATGCGGTTCCAGCACGACGGCTGTCCCGCACACTACAGTAGATTAGTACGGGCGTATTTAGACTCTAAATTTCCAAATCAATGGATTGGCAGAGGCGGGCCAGCAAGAAGCCCAGATCTCACACCGATGGATTACTATGTGTGGGGACATATGAAAAGCCTGGTGTACGATGTTTCGCCCGTACCAACGCGCGATGAATTAATTACAAGGATAATCAGCCGCTTAACAACTAGAGTTACCAAAAGTGAATTACGTAAGAGAATGCGGGCGTGTACTCGCAACAGGGGATTAAAATTTGAGCAGAATCTGTAAAATACTAAAAGAAATGTAATTGAATAAAACTGTAATTAAAAAAAAATCCTTTTATTCATCCTACGTAATTATCGTTCGTACAACTTTACTCATCTTTTTTAATTTTATGTCTTTGTACTTGAGTTAGTTGTAACTTTCATACCTCAAATGCAGTTCCGCTTCGGCTGTCTTCCGAAAAAGACGTACCTGTATCGGAGCGATCATAATATAGTTAGCGAGGGTTACCGGGTTCTATATTGATTAATTAAATACATTTTCTAAATATGCCTCCACCTCCTACAGGGGTGGGAGGCCCCAGTGGTAGTGACACTAATGTGAACATTGCTGTGTATGATTTAACATTTAGTGAAGATTCTCCTCAATGTGAAATAAATTCCAGCGTCAACTCGAGCGAATACAACGCTGCGATAACAGAGGACCGGCGTACCATCTCAGAAAAAAAACAACAACAACAACCACGACTGTTTGAGATTGAAAACGCTAAGTATTACTCAAATAATAATATTTATGTGTTTATTGAGAAGACCAACAGCCAAAATATTGGCAGACTACATCCGCTTCACGTAGGACATATACTCCACAAAAACCTTAAATTGAATGATAAAATAACGACTATTAGCCGCGTCGGCTTAAATCGTATAAAAGTAGGTCTCAAAAATTTGAACGATGCTAATCACTTAGTTTGTAACACTGAACTCGCAGCAGAGAATCTAAAAGCATACATCCCAAATAATTTATTAATAAGAAAGGGTTTAATCAAGGGTGTTGATACTCAGTTTAGTGAGGAATATTTAAAAGAAAATATAATTTCTGATATAAGCGTACTGGAGGTCAAGCGTCTAAAGAGAAAAATTGTTAGTGATGGCACTCATCAGTTAGTTCCTAGGCAAATGGCAGTTGTCACATTTAATGGCAATATGCTTCCCAACGAACTTTATATAAACAGCGTGCTATTTCAAGTTGAGCCATTTGTACAAAGGGTAATACAATGCTATAAATGCTTGCGTTTTGGACATGTTTCTGGACAGTGTCGCAGTACTCACTCCAGGTGTATTATATGTGGCCAAGTCAAAGAGGATGAACACACATGTAATGAAACCAATACTTACTGTCTTTTCTGTAAAAACTCTTCGCACAGATCCACATCAAAAGATTGTCCTTCGTTTCAGAAGCAACAAAAAATTAAAAAGACCATGGCCACATCAAATCTACCCTTCACAGAAGCCAAAGAATTTATAGAACACTCTTACTCAAACCATGTTTCAACCTCCAATAGATTCCAAGTATTGGAAAATATCAACGAAGTAACCTTCCCACATCTCCCTAGCCGCCCTCAAACAATTTCTCCTAGCAGGCAACATGTTCATCAGATGACAAATACTGGACCTTCCTCTATAGCATTTAGTGCAAATAAAAAACGTAAAGCTCAATCACCCCCCATAAATTTTCCGACAGAGAAACATTTTTTTAGTGCAGGACCTCCTAATCCAGTAAGTTCAAGTAGGATCTATCAGTCGAATATTTCAGAAAAAAACGAAATGGTTGACATAGTTTCAAAAATTTTTTTTTAACTTGTAAACAAATCCGAAAACTTAGGTGATCTTAAGAAAATCAATAATAATACATTGAAAAACGAAATACATTGCATAATAGATAAGTTAATAAATTCCACTTAGCGTCTTCAATAATACCGATAATGTGCTAAAGGTGATGCAGTGGAATGCACGTTCCGCTGTGTCCAATCGAAACAGTTTGAATATGTTCCTTTCAAAAAATGATATTGACGTAGCCCTAGTAAGCGAAACTTGGTTCAAGCCAAACGATACTATCAGATATCATGGCTACAATATTGTGAGGAGGGACAGAATTGATGGCAAAGCTGGTGTAGCCATTTTTGTGAAAAAAGGTATAAAATTTTGTGAAATATCATTTTCGAATAATTTTAATGATGATATACTTGTATGCGGGATAAATCTTATTAACCAAACTTTTGATTTAACTTTGTTGTCTATATACAGGCCCCCGAACATCAATTCAACAGCTGGTGATTGGGACACAATCTTCTCTAATACCAGCATATCTTCTATTATTGGTGGAGACTTTAATGCTCACTCTCATCTCTGGGGATCCTCATTTAATAATTCCATAGGTTATCAGTTAATAAATATATGCGAATCAAAGAATTTAGTCGTTATGAACGATGGTTCGCCTACTAGGCTTGTAGCTCCAAATCAGCAGGTAACTGCTCCAGATGTTACAATCTGCTCCCGAGATATTGCACAAATAAGTCATTGGCAACTTACTTCTGATACATTAGGTTCGGACCATTTTCCTATTCTTATGTTTATTCCTCTATCTTTCCAAGTATATGACACAATCTATCCTAAGTATAAGTGGAATATGAAAAAAGCCAATTGGAGTTTGTATCATGACTTATTGGAAGATATTTTCGATTCTACTCCAGAATTTTACTCCACTCAAAGTAAATACGATTATATCATTGAAAAGATCAATGATGTTAGCGAGATCTCCATCCCTATACTAAGGCCATTTAAAGCTAAGAAACGGCCACCCCCTCCTTGGTGGGATGAACAGTGTATAAGTGCCATAGCACAAAGGACCTCAGCTTTAGCAACGTACAAACAGGACAGTTCTTTAGCCAACTTCGTCCACTGCAAGAAGGTATTTGCTGAAACAAAGAAACTCTTCAAACAAAAATCAAAAAATAGCTGGAAAGCATGGATATCTAAGTTGAATAAAAATACGTCATCAACCGATCTCTGGAAACAGGCTAAAATAATCAGAAGGATACCCATGGGAAAGAAAGCATCAACTGATTCTGATTGGGCAGACGACTTCCATAGAAAATGCTCTCCGTCCTTCGTGGCTGCAGAAGTCGAATCTCCCCCACGTTTACATCAAGACAACTTTTTCAGCAGACCTTTCAACATAACGGAACTAAATCTTGCAGTTAAAAATACCAGAAACACATCACCTGGCTGCGATGATATCACATATCCAATGCTCGTGAACCTCCCATCTAATGCAAAACTATTCCTTCTGGATATATTTAACAACATTTGGCTGAATGCAGACACAATTTGCCAATGGAAAAACATCGTTATAGTTCCAATTTTGAAGCCAAACATGGATCCCAATTGCGCTGACTCATATCGCCCGATATCTCTTTTATCCTGCGTCATGAAGACTTTTGAAAGATTGATCAAAAATCGCCTGGAATGGTGGTTTAGATCTCATCCACTTCCCAACAACCAATATGCCTTCAAGAAAGGAGTTGGAACAGCAGACGCTATTACGAATATTGTCACCGACATTCAGATGTGTTTCACGCGAAACAACTACTTAGCAGGCATCTTCATAGACATTACAGGTGCATATGACAACATCAATTTAAACATACTTCGAAACAAAGTGGAAGAATTTGGCATCCCACCTCACTTTAGTTTTACTGTAACAAACCTATACCGTGATAGGAATATTTTTCTACGCAACGACAGTGGCGGAAAGATTGGACCACGACTAGTGTAGGAAGGTATCCCACAGGGCGCAGTTTTAAGCCCAATTTTATTCAATATCTTTTCGGCAGACTTACATGATGTGCAAACCCCATGTCAGCTGGTCCAGTATGCAGACGATATTTGTGTATATATAGAGAACCGTCAACTTAATCAATGTATATCTACGCTAAATTCTTCAATGGAACACTACAAACAGTGGCTAATGGAACATGGTTTCGACATATCGTTGAAAAAATCATCCTTTTGCGTTTTCTCACGACACAATGTATCATTACAGAGGAACATACTACTGGGAGGGTTATCCTTCAAAGTTGAAACTTCTGTCAAATATCTCGGCGTAATCCTTGACAAAAAGCTCACATGGAAGCCGTATATCGAACAAGTAGTCAGTAGATGTGAGAAAGCCTTCAATTTTTTTCCAGATGATCTGCAAGGTATGGTGGGGCTCCGATCAAAAGATCGCAATATTATTCTTCAGATCATATGTTAGATCTGTCCTTGATTATGGCAGCATATTCAATGGCTCCGCCAGTAAAAATCTCCTTCATGTGCTAGATATAACTCAGAATAAATTTCTCAGGAAATGTCTTGGAGCAATGCAATCGTCACCAGTCGGACCTTTGCGAGCAGAAGCACAGGAGCCTCCTTTACATCTTCGAAGGCAAATGTTATCTAGCAGATTTCTACTTAAGGTACAACACGCGGACAGCCACTTACTGAGCAAAATTCATCGTCTAAACACCATGGACTTGACATGCAAATATTGGACCAAAAGAAACTCCCCGCCTCTATGCAGTGCCATACAATATGCCAACAGAATACAACTAACCTCTCATAGCCAACGATTGATCCAAGGTATAAGTTACTTTCATTTACTATCAGGATTTGATGTTAGAGTACCAGCTTACAAGCAACAACCACACCACATTCAGAACCTACTTCGTGAAGTGCATGCATGCATGCATTCATTTACACCGATGCATCGAAGTCGGCGTCAGGAACGGGATGCGCTCATTATATTCCTTCAATAGATATTTTTTCCATGTTTAAACTACCAGATGAATTCACGATTTTTTCTGCAGAAGCTATTGCTATATTCCAAGCCCTACAGTTTGTAGAGGACCACAATCTTGGTAACACGTCTATATTCTCGGACTCCCTCTCTGTTGTCAGTAGTTTAAAAAACGGCAGTCCTTTCGATATGCAAAATATACACTTATTCAACATAAGATGGAAAATAAGTCAGCTAAAACAACGAGGCCTCAGGATTACACTAGTTTGGGTGAAGGCCCACTCTGGGATAATACACAACGAAAAAGCTGACGATCTAGCAAAGATGAGTATAACATCTGGAACTAAGCTGGACATACCCTTAAGCATGCAAGACAATCGAGTGATACTTAAAGGTAATTTGCTCAAGCGATGGCGCAGTGAATGGTTAGAATACTGTTTTACTAATCCTACAAGATACAACCTCATACACCCTAGCCTGCCACGAGGATACTGGCACGAAAATTTCAAAATACCCAGAAAATATATTTCTTGCATTACCCGTGCGAAAATAGGACATGGTGTTTTTCCATCACACCTTGCAAGATTAAATTTGGTCCCATCTGCACTGTGCGATGTTTGTGAAGTTTATGGTGACTTGGATCACTGTTTCTTTGGTTGCGCTAAATTCCTGGATCACTGCAATGCACTCTACTCCGATTTGGTGAAAACTGGCACATCTGCCCCCCTAAATACATCTCATGTATTTTCGCTAGGTAGATCTGATGTGATCATTCTCATTGTTAAATTTATCAGAAATTCTGGCATCAAAATATAACAATCGTATTTTAGTTATCCTCTGTTTTTTGTACCTTTATGTATAAATATATCCTTCATATCCGTGGCCTAATTGTTGTATGTGAAAAATGAAAAATGCCCTGACGGGTCCCTGGGCGAGAAGAACGTGTGTCCCTGTCTGACCCATCCTCTCTCCTACCCCTTAGAGTTGCATAGGTTTAATATGTAGTTATGGTGTCCCTTAGACACGAATGTCATCTGAAAATTTGTGTGTAATGCTTAACCCCCGCCCCCTCCTGATAACACTTTCTTAGTTCTTCTATATTAACTTTTTTGTTTTTCATCCAGAGTGGAGAGTGTGCATTAGAAGAAATTTAATAATCAATTTCTCCCTACTGTTTGTTAAGTACTTGCTCCTTCGCCCAAATACGACTGTGTCACCAAAATGTCTTTCCTGCAATATCCTGATAGCTGAGGGGATCTGCTTGCTACGTCATTACCATTTTACACGTCTTAAACTATATATGTGTGTATGATATAATAGATAAATACTTGATTCTGGCTAATGGGGCAATGTCCTAGTGCCAAAAAAAAAAAAAAAAAAAATACCTCAAATGAAGGCTTGTTGGATAGAGATATTATTTACATAATTTGCACATTTCATTACTAGGAGATTTTTTACAGAAAATTGCATTTTTTATAGAATAAGTTAGTAAAAAATAAGAAAATCGTACATTTCAAAAGCGTAATTTTAAAACTTGTGTAAGTTTTCAACATTTTATTACTTATTATGAACTATTGGAATGTCCGCTATGCGACGATAACAAAAAACTCAAAATCAAACATGTAGTCTTTTGTATTTCAAATTTAACCGTCTGAACTTGGAATAAAAAATAAAAAAAAATAAAATTCAAATAACTCAAAAAAAAAACTTCTGGATAGGACATTATAGGACAAAATCGGTTTCTTTTGACATAATTTATCACACCTTAACAGGAATACGTGACATTACAAGTCACGCTGTTTATATATATACAGGGTGACTTTGAAGTTGAGTCATTAATTTTCAGATAATGATTGTAGAAGGAAGATAAACCAAAATATGTGTGTGAAAATAAAAAAAAATAAAAAAAAATGTTACCTTGTTTTATAAAGTAACCTCCCGACAAGTATTTCAGTGCGGACCTGTATTTGATCGTGCGGTCTTGGAGCACCGGCATGCCCTCCCCTGTGAGGTTTTAAGTCACCTGATTCACGAGCCCTTTGTACTACATTAACAAAGACACGAGGGGTTGGTTGCACTCGATTGGGAAACCGATCCGCATAAATCCGTGATGCCGCGGCAGCATTTTGTAAAGACTCCCCCCCCCGTAAATAAGAATTATGTCCACGAGTTCACCATTTCCGTAAACATGTGCCATTTTGTATTTCGTTTGAGCCACGCAACAAACACAACTATTCACTCACGCGTTACCGACTGACACATTGACTGAATACAACTAAAAACATCGTGTTAAGCGTTTCAAATTCTTTCGCTTTTTTGTTTCCGATGCGATGAACCGATAAGGCGGATTATATCCGTTGTTGCCAAACACGAGAACATAATATTATTATTGAGACAGGGCGATACTCAAACTTCTAAAGGGCTATAACTTTGTTACTTTAATTTTACCAGAAAAATGTTAAAGGAAAAAAACATTTCTTTTGATCAGATCTACTAACTGTTAAAATAAATGACTCAACTTCGAAGTCACCCTGTGTATATATATATATATATATATATATGTATGCGAGCAGTAGTCATTGCCATTGTCAACGACCAGTTGGGCAAGAAATACAATTAATTATTAATTGGGAAATTGGCAAACTTTAGTCTTAGTGAACTCTTTTAATGGTAATCTCGAGCTTTCGGCACGCTATGGTGCCATCATCAGGAGTAGAAACACAAATATGAGGCTAGCAACCAATACAGAAAAGATTTAAATTTTCAGACAACTTACTCGTCGCTGAGATTGCAGCCAAATAGTGTTTCAAAACGAAAACGTGGATGAGAGCACTTGTTGCAAATGTAAAGCAAAAAAGACGGACACATTGGGTTTGTTGGTAACAACGGAAATCATAGTTAGGTGTTACCACTATATATCAATACACCCGAATAAATTAAAAATTGTCTAACATTTTCAAATTATTACAAAGTAGTACTGCATTTTGGGGGAAAACAGCAGAGTCCCTTCTAACCTCCTACGTCTGTTTCACTTGGAGATAATGCGTGAACCGGAAGATTGACGCGTCGACAGATGACCGTCGCGAAAAAATGTGGAAATGTAAAAATCATTGCCAAATTTCAGGTGTAGTGTATACGAGGGACGCTCGGAAAAAGCTTTTCATATTTCTAAAATTGCTGGATTAGTTTTGCTTTGGAAAAGTGTAATTAATATGAGTGTAAGACGGTAATACATGCTTGAAAAGATGGGTTGTGTGAAGATATATTAATATTTATTATTGCTGTGAGACATTGAAAAAATTTGTTCCAATTAACAGGATACAATTGAAAATTTGTTCAAATTTTCGAAGGATGTTAGATTAACTGGAATATGCAGTCGTTCTAGCTTTTCGCAATTCAACAATTAAGAATAAATGACACTAAGCTGCTTAACATCAGCCTTTTTATTCATACAGTGATCTGTCATGAAACTGTGGGACACTTCTAACAGACAAGGAACAACAACTCTCAAAACGTCTGTTTTTAGCCTCATCGCTAGAACCATTACTATTCAGATATCACATGAGAACTTCTTCCTCCAAACTTTGCTGAAATGTGAAACTACAGTAACCCCACAGGTATATTGTCATCATTGCAGTCTCGAAGCTGTCTACATGAACTGTATTTCTGAGGCAAGATCCTTAAACGATAATAAAAAACACGCATGAGGTCATTCCTCAGAATTACGAAGCTCTCCCACATTAAGTTGCTAATAATAAACTATTAGGGCAGGCACTTACTGCCTTCCACCTATGATAAACTCACACATAAATCTACTCGCCGCCTTACAATAAATTTGTATCTACCTAATTCATGGACAACTTTCAGATTGCCCTAACTTTGCGTTTACTCTCAAAGTTAACAGTATGCGGTATCCATTACTAAAAACCAAAAGCACTTTCTACACCATATCTGTGACTACAGGAACGATTATAATGTAAAACATCTCAATTAGGGTCATTTAATCACTTGAGGCTTTCATCTTACTGTGGTACCATTTCCGACATTGTTTCACCTAATACCGTTATTCCCTTAACGAGTCTGCTTGAAGTTATTTACTGTTGCAAGTTTGTCTGTTTCACTCTCCCGCATAGACCATATTTCTCATACGCTCGCGAACTGAATCTTAATCCACCAAATATCGTTATTCTCTGAACAACCTACTTGACGTTATTTTCGTATTGCATGTTGGGGTGCTTCTCTTTCTTGCTTGGACAACACCTCGCAGGTGCTAAGAAAATGTATCCTAATCCGCCTAATTTCATTATTTTTTTAATGTGTCCATCTGCTTGACGTAATTTTAGCATTGAGTGGTGGAATATTTCACTTTCCTCGCAGACGCTGAAGAAATATATCCCAATCCTCCTAATAAAGTCATTCCATGATCGAGTCAACCTGTTTGACATCGTTTTAATGCTGCACGGTGTGGTGATTCCCTCTCTCCTGCATGGACCACATTTTGCAGACGCTCACTGAAATGCATCCTAATTCGCCCAATCACGTTATTCCTAGAGTAATTCAAAACACTTGACGTCATTTTAATGTTGCATGGTGGGGCGTTTCACTCTCTTGAGTGGACCACATTTCACAGATGCTTACGAAATATGATATATCATAATCCGCCCAATATCCATCACTGTTTCAATATACCAACCTCGTTATGTTAGGAGCTCGGTCGGTCCTCACTTTGTCCGATATACAAGTCATAAATTTAAAATATTGTTTCCGTGTATACTTACCACTTTTAGATAAAACAATGGCGTTTTTTTTATACTGCAACTACCACGAAGAGATAACACCCATGGGATACCTTGAGGCTGTAGGGGTATACAGGAGAAAGGGGGAACGCCGCACGGACTCTGGCGAGGGAACCCGTGTGTATGCAACATGCACACCTTCTGGCCCCGCCTACGAGATCCGCCGGATGGTACCTCTGCGTTCGACAGTCAGAGACCGTCTACCACCTACGGACAATTAAAACATCCATAGCCAAGGGAAAAAATTCTCTTGGGACGGGATTCGAACCCCACAGCGCACGGCGACTAATCAGGAGACCGAAGAGTCTACTACTGCGGCCACCGCTGCTGCCAGATCATGGCTAAAACCACCTTTGTAGCTGCAAATACGAGTAACGGGCAAAGTCCGCAAAAAGAAGGAAAGTGGATTCGAGCAGAAAATAGGTTAGATAGCCCGAACAGTTCATATTTCTGCTTGTTGGCTTCATCAGGCCCGAAATGAATGCACATATATGCATCCACAAAAGTAGATACATATGCCCATACATCCGGATATGGGTGTAACCTGAGGAAACGAAGATGGAGAGGGAAATAATAACACACGAAGTTTCCAATAAGAGCCAACCTACGCATTGTGGTATAAAATACCTCGAATTTTCAAGGCGACATCTAACCACAACAGCGGGGCCGGTTATAGCCACTTGCTGTGGTACTTCTCGAATCCACTTTCCTACTTCTTGTTATACACCTTTCTCCACATGATCATTTTCTCTTTGTAGACCCTTTGGGCTTAAAGTACTACAGCAAGTGGCTATAACCGACTGCGTGGTTGTGGTTATATGTCACCTGGAAGACTCGAGGTCATCTAGCCATTTTATACTACAATGTGTAGGTTGGCTCTTGTTTGGGACTTAGTGTGTAATTTTTTCTCTCTTCATCTTCGTTTCCCCAGGTTACACCAGTATCAGGATGTATGGGCATGTATATCTACTTTTGCGGTTGCATATGTGCAGTGGGTAAACCGCTGAGGATGTCTGGTGTACAAACCGTGGGATGTCCGGGGATGTCCCTGGATATTTGGGGATATCCTGGTATTTCCTGGGGTGTCCTGCGATGTTTATGGGACGTCCAAGGATGTCCGAGGATGTCCAAGGATGTCCGAGGATGTCCAAGGATGTCCGAGGATCTCTAGCTGTGTTCAAGGGATGTCCGGGAAGTACCATTGATCCAACAAGCCATGTGACCGTACAGCGCATGCACAGTTGCCGATTTATAATACATAACCTCACTTTTGGCGCGCCTCACCAGACGTCAAGTTTATAAGGTTTGCTGCATGCATATCACAATAAAATGGGATGTAAAAAAGATTGCTTGGAAGAAGTAGAATGCGATCTAGAAAAAACCATACCAGAATTTATAACATATTTTTTTGAAAATGAAAGGATTCGATACTGACCGATTACTAGCTGTCGGACTAAGATATAGTGGAAATTGAAAAGTTTACTAGAGAAATAATGACTTTCGTGATTTCCGAGGATAAACGTGACCACTTAAGAAGATATATATATATATATATATATATATATATATATATATATATATATATATATATATATATATATAGGAAGCTGCTTTAAACTTATATATATATATAAAGAGAAAATAGTCATGCGGAGAAATGTATCTAACAAAAAAATAGGAAAATAATGGGCAAAATCCGCAAAAAGGAGGAAAGTGGATTCGAGCAGAAAATAGGATAGGTAACCCGAGCGATATGTATTTCTGCTGGTTGGCTTCATCAGGCCCGAAATGAATGCACATATGCAACTACAAAAGTAGATACACATGCTCATACATCCGGATACGGGTGTAACCTGGACTTCGTGTGTGATTTTTTCCCATCCATCTTTATTTCCTCAGGTTATACCCGTATCCGGATGTATGAGCATGTGTATCTACTTTTGTAGTTGCATATGTGCATTCATTTCGGGCCTGATGAAGACAACCAGCAGAAATACGTATCGCTCGGGTTACCTATCCTATTTTCTGCTCGAATCCACTTTCCTCCTTTTTGCGGATTTTGCCCATTATTTTCCTATTTTTTTTGTTAGATACATTTCTCCGCATGACTATTTTCTCTTTGTAGATCCTTTGGGCTTGAAGTACCACAGCAAGTGGCTATAAACGGCCCGTGGTTGTGGTTAGATGTCGCCTTGAAAATTCGAGGTCTTCTAGCTATTTTATACTACAATGTAGGTTGGCTCTTGTTGTGGACTTCGTGTGTAATTTTTCCCATCCATCTTTATTTCCTCAGGTTACACCCGTATCCGGATGTATGAGCATGTGTATCTACTTTTGTAGTTGCATATGTGCATTTATTTCGGGCCTGATGAAGCCAACCAGCAGAAATACGTATCGCTCGGGTTACCTATCCTATTTTCTGCTCGAATCCACTTTCCTCCTTTTTGCGGATTTTGCCCATTATTTTCCTATTTTTTTTTTGTTATATATATATATAGGAAGCTGCTTTAAAGTTGCACTGGAGATAAGGCAAGCACAATAGCCATAATAATGCAAAGCTGCTTACCTTTGCCATAATCATCTGCCTTGAACCTCAAAAATGAAGTAATTTCTCTAGACAAAGGCAACAATAATCTACAAAGTCACATTGTCGTTTGATAGGGTAGAATCATCAATTTGAATACTTTGCTACGCTGCGCTCTTGTGTGTCTAGCATCCTGTGATTTCAAGTTAATAATGTACTGCTAATTAAGGATCGTTCTGTACCCCTGGACGATCCCTGTGAATTTTTAAAAGGAGCCATACAGAGGACGACCCTCATCAGCAGCAAATGAGCGGGACTTAGCCAGAGATAATCCCTATATTTTCATAATCCGGCATGAAATAACGTAGCATGTATATACCTGATTAACAAATGGGGTAGGTCAAGCTTTCAACGGACCACAAAAAATGTATTACAATATCTAGAGTTGCCACTTGAGTGGCAAGTGATACTTAAGTAGTGATTGTCTCTTGGATGTTGGATAAATGACCCACAGTCAAGTGGGCCTGAGGGTAGTTTCGGCAGTTCGAAATGAAACTCGACTGCTGTCTTCAGTTGCTAGCTAAAGCACAAGAATTCCTTTTATGAGTTTTTGCAGATATACTTCATGGGAGGAATGGCACACCCCTACTTCGGAATTAAAACTTTAGGAGTTGCGACCCCCATATTTTCAAACAATAAGGCAAAATTATTATTACAATTTGACCTGAATCTGACTAAAAGTGGCAGTAGAGTTATATTCCGCCATGCTTGTTTGGCTAATGAAACCACATGTATTAAAAGACCTTTTTTACTGTAGTAAACGTTTCAATCACAAATGTGATCTTCTTCAGTACAATGACAATTATATTTGATTTATCAGTCTTCCAGGTGACAGTTCGTGCTTTATGCTATATGACATGGACATCACAAAAAAAGATGTCACTCATTTCCGTCGGTCTGTCTCTCTGTGAGTCTGTCCGCTAATTTTATAACCGCTCATAATTTGTCAAGCACCGCTCGGACTTTGATGAAATTTTCACGCAGGATTTACTATGCTAAGGACGAAAAAGCTTTGGAGTTTTTGAAAATTGGTCTAGTAGTGGCAGACCTAGGGACAAAAAAAATTAATTCGCTTAAACTTTGATTCTTGACGTTCAGAGGCTCCTGATCATTGTAGATTTTTTCTTTGTAGAGGTTAAAACTTAAGAGTTGAGGGTTACAGGTGGTAGGGGGTTGCAAATGTAACATGCATAGTATTACTCAAACACGATCTGTCATTAAGACGATTCTGATCCCGAGAACAACGGGAAAATTAAATGATAAAAGTCCAATGTATAATCTACTCGTAATTGAGATGGTGCATCGTGGATGCCACTGCTGATTGTGCATTGGGTAACAAACTCCAACTAGTCTGCGGTGCTGTCGTGATCACCACAGCACTACAGGAGAAACATTTATCTATATATTTTGCCAATATTTGTATATTAGGAGTACGTACCAGTTTATCGTTTTGTGATGCTTTCGTGAATTATGACTTAACTTTTTTTATATCTGCACAAATATTTTTCTCAATTTTATCCATTATCACACTCCTATTCGGTCTGTTTATTACATTAGTCAGAAAGTCCCGTAACATGCTAACATTGGGCGAAGTCATCATTCCAATTTTAAGACGGGACCACGCACAATCAGCAAATCAGCATATACTCCTAGTCTAATCATATTAGACAAAAATACCCTTGGTTTGCGAACAATTTTAAAATCTGGTTTTATTGCTGCAAGTTGTTCAAGGAGGTATTTAAAATATGGACGCATAAAATGGGTACCCCAATTTTTGTGGGAAAACTTTTTAATCGGCAACAAGGAATGAGAAAACGTGTTTTTTGGGATTCAATCGAAAGTGTTGGCGGGAACAAAAAGGCTCTTTAGATTCTTAAGTATTTCTGAGACCTACAGAATGAGACTATACGTAAAAAGATCCGACTAATAGCAAAAAAGTTATGGCCGAAAACCGAAGCAAACTGCAGGTTTTGACACTTGTTGGTAATGCGACGATGTGATATATGAAATTCTTCAAATTTGTAGGATTCGTACTTGTAAATAACCACAACAAAATTGGAGTAGATTGGTCAACTATTTTTTGGAGATCTTTAATTGTTTATCCCAAAAGACCTGTTTTCCGGCCATCATTACTAGTTTATTGAGCAAAATATTTAGGATTAGTTCAAGGGCACTTTATAGCAAAATACACTAGTTCACCTTGCCGATATGAATCGCAAGCCATTCCGGAAGATAAATGTTATTTTTATGCAGGAAGGATAGGTTACGTTTTTTTTTCTTCTAAACTAATTCAAACATTTCGTTGTGAATTCGCAGCAAAAGATGATAGACACATCCGATTTGTTTTGATATGTGTATAATAACGTATGTTTTTCGAATATCGTGGCGCATTTGTTCAATTACTCACAAATACAAAATTTTTGACCTTATTTAGAAGAAAAAAATGTTACCTTTGTTTTTCGCTTAAAAATGACTTTTATATTTCGGAATGGTTTGTGACTCATATCGGCAAGTTTAACATATTTTGCTATTAAATGCTTTTTGAACGAATCGTGTATATTGCTCAATAAACTAGTAGTGATGGCCGGTGTTTTGGGATAAGCAATTAGAAATTTCCATAAAACTACTTGAACAATATACTCCAATTTTGTTGTTGTAATTCAGAAGTATGAATTCTACGAATCTGAAGAATTTCAAGTAGTTGCGTGGAATTATCCTCGCATTACGAACAAGTGCCAGAACCTGCATTTTGCCTCGTTTTTCGGCCATAACATTTTTGCTATTAGTCGGATCTTTTTACGTGTGGTCTCATTTTGTAGCTTTCATAAATACCTAAAAATCCTATATGAAGAGTTGTTTCGTTCCTGCCAACACTTTCGATTGAATCCCAAAAAAGCACGTTTACTCATTCTTTGTTGTCGAATAAAAAGTTTTCCCACAAAAATTGGCGTACCCATTTTATGCGTCTATGTTTTGAATACCCCATTGACCAACTTGCAGCAATAAAACCAGACTTTACAATTATCTCGAGGAAATTTGCTAGGCGCAGGGCCACCTGATGAGGGCATTCCCGTTCCCAAAAAATAGGAAGTCCAGCCCTCTAGAACGACAAGCGAGTATAAAGGCTCGTTTTTTAAACGCGAAAATCTACCCTGAACAAGTGCAGGTGCATTGTCCTGTGAGAAAATAATATAAGACACAACAGCTTGGCCTTGATATTGTAAAGCGTGTTTGAGACCCAACAACAAACCACGTAAAAAATCTGGATAAAAAACTCATGGTCCATTAATTAGTTAGGCTGGAGAATATCACTCAGGTATTTCCTTCAAGGATATTCAGTCAAATTGGGTCACAGTTAACAGACTAATATGAAGACAATTGTTATTTAATTGTATATAGCAGCTGATTCAGAAAAATCAGACAAGAATTCAAGAATTGTCTTTCTAGTTCGTCTGTGGACTATGACCCAATTTGATTGATTATCCTTGAAGGAACGATCTAACTGAAATTCTCCATCCTAACCAATAGACGATGACCCCTTTATCCAGGTATTTTCTTGTTGTTTCTCAGTAAAGAAGGTCTGCGATTTTATTGGCCAGACAAGCTTGGGGGATTATCATAAGTAATATCATAAGGGCATCTATGTTTTCCGAAAAAAGTCGGAAAAACACGTCGCTAATATTTTAACAAGAAGCGTGAGTGCTGGTGGCAACAAAAATCCTAGTCAAAGACGAGGATTTTTTTACCTACACGAATGCTTTTTGTAAAAAAATATTAATTTCATTGTTTTTTCGATTTTTTTTCCAGGAAAAAATTAGATGCCCGAATCGTATTTGACAAGACTATTTCATGAGTAACAGATTACTGGTGTCCTAGGAGACCATAATTACTTGTTATGCTGTCAAAGTTTTAGTTGTAACGTTAGAGTCACATTGCTTAAAAAATCCCGCCTACCATGCTTGTTTGTAATCGTTAGCACTATATGTATCTATAAGTCTCGTCTTGCAGATAGAGAACAAAAAGCAACTAGAGGTCTACTGAAAAGCTCAGCAACTAGCCTTTGTCTCTAGGTACGGAAGCACTTAGTTGTAGTCACCGTTCTTGGACTACCGGTATCCCTTTATGTATATCTCCATCTCCCTCATACATACACATGCCGTGAGTGAACGTTTATTCAGTAAGCTCAAAGACATACGTTTTTTAGTTGTGTGTCTCCGTCTGGAAAACTTTGTCGTTACGTATGGGTGCCCTTCTATCGTATTTTTCAGAGTGACAACTTACTTGACATCGGCGAGCAATTTGGCTTGTACTGTTATTACTCTTCAATATAAAATTGTACACTGCCCGGAAATACGATCTATGGAGAAGGCCGACAACTCCAAGGAGAGAATGAAACAGCGGCCCTCAGTTACCCACTTCATTCGTACTGGAGAGAATAACAAATGCGCTGTTTACCCATTTCATATGGCGTGGATGACGTAACCGCCAAGAACGGTGACAACAGCTATATTAAAAAATAATAGCTGTGTTAACAATAATACCATTTGAAGTCCTGCATTTCTTTATTATATTAGTATAGCGTATCATGTAGATAGCCTTCTCGAAGACTCAGGAAAGCATTGGAAAATCCCTTTTAATGCTAGCAATAAACATTAGCTCGGCTGAATTTGCTCTGAAAGTGAAATGGGTCAATCCGCAGATCAAACCTGCGTCGTATTGCATTCATTTGGTTTTGCCAGTTTGACATAAAGCTACAAGATGTTTTGAAGTAATTGTAAAATGAGTATAAAACGTCATGAGCGTTGACTTACGTGTAGCTTAGGGTTAATGTCACTAATTCTGTCATGTGGAATGCTAGTGACTGTGAAAGAATTTGGAAAAAGCAGCGATTGAGGTCTACATACTTAGACATACTCCGGCAATGTACCTCATACGAAACGTATGGGTGTTTCCTTGTTCCTGTGCGGAGTGTTCTAGGCTGAGCGAAACGGTACAAGCAGGGGCTCAACGCGTATAGCGAAATGGTGAGGTATCTCAGTTAATGGCATGGTTGTCCTCGTTTGGTTACCGCACATGCGCGACAGGCGCGATGGCAGTGTAAGCCTTGAAATGCATAAACGTCCTCGATAGTTAAATGAAAGACAAGAAAAGAGGTTAGTTTTCCAAGCAGTGAACTTCAACACTATACAATGATAATATTTAAATCTTGTAAATTCGATACGTATAATAGTGTTATTAGTGTAAAAAAATCCATGCACTTACCTCATTTAAGGGGGCCAGTAATGGCTTACCACTCAACCCAGATATGTAATGTATCTACTAACTTGTTTTACTATAATAACATTCATCAAATAAGTAAGTGAAAAGAAATCATTACATTCCAACGTTTAGTGATCAAAATTAATGTACAAGTACTTAGATGAAAAGCTCTGCTGGGACAATCCTTTCTACGTAGTGCTTGAACGGTGTGGAACGCGTTTCAGTAAGCCACACTTTTTACAGTTAAAGGCTGATATAAAGGAATTCTCAGATAAAAAAACAGCAACAAGCACAAAAAGGCTTATCCAGTTGCATCTGTATCTAATATCTATCTTGGTAAACCTCAAGAGAGCTGCGTTTCTGTTTTCCCGGGCAGTTAAATCCAGATTCCTTGTACGCTCACCGTGTACATCCAATTAGAGGGCTATCGTAGATTACGGTTAACGTTGGATTAAATTGTCTAACAGAAGGTAATGGCAGAACTGAGGGTATCGATTTCACATTTCTAACTAAACAAAGGAAAGTGCAACGAGCATTTCATAGATTGAGTACTGGGTGCGAGAAAAACGTTTTCGCCTTCTCACGTGCAGTGAACACAGAATTGTGTCTAATAAGTTTGGCTTTTCACTGGTGGGCTTTGGGGCGATATATTACGGGAGGCGTTCAAACATTTATAGAATTTTACTACGAGCATTACACTGAAGAAGTATAATAGGAAGGGGAAGCTACACAACATCAACTGCTTAGTACACTATCTACCAGTGATGTTCAAGTATATCTGTATGTTATCGGAAAAGTATGGATCGTAAACGTAATATAATACTTGAAACACTTTATCTTTATAATTGATATCGTTTATTTTATATTATAGATGTATTGAATTAGTACATATAGTGCGCAGCCGGTCACCAAGTGCAAGCTTACTTGATGAAGCCTGCCTAATTGTATTATACTCGTAAAATACCGTATATGTATGACTTTTATTCTGGAAAATATGCTCTTTCAAAGAAACTAGCGAGCCCTATAATATACCAATATGTATATGGCAAAAATTAATTGTACTATGTTTATATTACACATTATAAGCTTCAAACGAGTAAGCAGCAAAAACATAGGGTGCTGGTGACTTATACCTCCTGTTCCTGCATGAGGATGAGGGGGGGGGGGGGTGATATGTCTTACGAACGAACTGGCAACGCCAAGTTCACCCTGTTCAGGTAAAGTCAAGGAAACTGCATTCCGGTATAGTGTCATGTCATGCTTGCGTGGGATCAACTGTCTTTATCTACATGTAAAAATATCAAATATGGCGTTTGTTTTGATTAACATCCAGATTCTCAACGCTTTCGGAGATATTTCGTTAAACATGAGTATAACATATAAAGCAGTACTATCAGTAACTGTGATGGTATACGTGAAATGCATTGTGACTATTGTGGGAGATGTAGGTAGGTTGCGATCTTAACATATCGGGGTGATGTAATTCGTAGATTATTGAAAATTACATGGAGTAGGGACCTCTGGAATCAACCTCCTTATAATCCTTGTAATTGGCATCATTATATAGAGGTACGAAAGCTTTTTTGACATCAAGAGTTAAATAACGCATGGCAGTATAGCCGTAAGTTTCATAAAGCAAAATTCTGCCCATCTAGGCCAATAAACATAAGGCATAAGACTGAGCAAACAAATTTTAACTGGCTAGCTTATTTACAAATATTGTATAAATTACATTAGTGTTTTCTGTATTAATTCAGAATTATCAAGAAGTAATTCAATGAAATGAGATATGTACCTGTATGTTGCAGCACAGCATCAATTTGGGATAAATCTATCCATACCTATATATTTTTATGTAATACGAATTTCATGCAATGTGATTATTTGTTGAAAATAACTGTATTTTGGACATCATAACTAGTAGGTTTTATTATTCTGAAATTTGTTTCCAGCAAAACTGCTGAAAGAGACACTACCCTTATTTGAGGATATTTTATGATTATACGTTCATGAGATAAACCATATACAGGGTTATCCAAATTAAGTGTCCACCATTAGTAACTTTGTTATTAGTGAAAATACAAAGTTGTTTGAATTAGCAAACTAGTAGCATTTTTAACGCTGGTAAAAATGAGAAATAAAAAAAACAATTGAGAGTCGTTATTTTGATTTTTTTCAGTAAAATAACAGTTTTTTAAATGGAAACCCCTGTATATTATATTTTTTTCTGTTAAAGCATCAAATTTTAAACAAAAAAGCTTACAATAACTTTTCTCCTAGGTTACAAATTGTTGAAGTTATGGCCTCCAATCTGAAACAATTAAATTGTATCGACAAACTTTATTTTCAACATCAACTTATAATCTTACAAAATACAATAACAATTTTTTTAAAGAAGATGCTCGAAAACACCACCTTGTTCTTCAATACATTTTTGGGCACGTTTTTCAACTGCTCGAACTGTCTTAAGTATGGTCCTACCATCTATCTGGGTTATCTTTTCCCTAACTGCAGTCTTTAACGCGTCAAGGTTATCGTACCTTCGCTTGTAAATTTGGTTCTTTAAGTAACCCTACAAGAAGTAATCAAGTGGGTTTAGATGTGGTGATCTGGGAGGCCACTGTATTGGGCCATTTGTTCCTATCCACTGATCATTAAAAGTAGTACTTAGAAAATGATAAGTACCTCTGGAGTTGTGGGCAGGTGCGCCATCTTGCTGAAAATGCAGATGATGTCTCCTTATAAGATCCAATTCGTCTAAGAAATTAGTCAGAATTTCTGACATAAATTCCACATATCTTTCACCAGTTAGGGTTCCCTCATAAAAGAACGGGCCAACAATTTTTGAACCAATTATACCGTACCAAACGTTGAAACTGAAACGGACTTGTGGGCCTCTTGGATGTACTAACAAAAGATTTTCTCTTGACCAATAATGGTGGTTTTTTCTATTAAACATTCCAGAAATTGAAAAATTAGATTCATCTGTCCATAAAAGGTAACGAAAGTTATTTACATTTTGGCGACAGAAGCTAAGATACCAATGGCAAAAAACAAGTCTTCTCTCTGGATCCCCTGCCAAAAGCGTTTGAACTGGTCGGTACTTATACGGAATAAATTTGTATTTTTTTAAAATCCTTTGAACAGTACCATAACTGAAATTAGAGTCCTTGAGAATATCTGCTATTGAATTCTCACGATAAGCTTCAAAATATCCAATAACTGCAATTTCCGTGGCCTCGCTTATTATGAATTCTTTTTTTGCCCTTGTTTTAGCAAAAACATTTTCGTTGCCCCTAAATTTTCGATAAAGTCTCAGAAAATATCGTTCATACGGTTGAATGCGAGCGGGATATAATTCACTGTAGTATTCTCTTGCTCTCAAGGAGGATTTTCTGCACACTAAATAGCATTCTAACATATCACACTTTTCTTCATGGGAGAACAAAAATCAAAATAACGACTCTCAATTGTTTTTTTTTTGTTTCTCATTTTTACCAGCGTTAAAAATGCTACTAGTTTGCTAATTCAAACAACTTTGTATTTTCACTAATAACAAAGTTACTAATGGTGGACACTTATTTTGGATAACCCTGTATAGCAGAAATATCATTTTCAGCAGATTGCAAATTAAAAACAAATGATGTCCCCGACACATTCCTGGCATTCGTGGCGCACTCTTGGCATTTCTTCGATAGTTCCCCCAGATCTCCATGCAAGCAGGCCACCATCTTACAAACGTCAACAGTATCGCAAACATTTAACGAGCAGCTCCTTCTGTATTGTGCTCTGAGTGTTCTCACCAACTGAGCTATTTTTAGCTATCATTTCACTGCTGAAGCCAAGTGATAGGCGTTCGTAAGTAGTAACGTCAGAATACCATCAGGAACCAAGAAAATTAACTGTGAATTGGTTCAGATAGGCAAAAGCCCCCAAATAACACGTCCTGCTATTTATTGATATAATTTAGTAGAATAGATCAGATCTGAATTATAATTGGAACTGTCAACCTTTACTAACTGGAGATATTATTTACTTCATATTTCGACAGATATTTTCTTAGCCGGAACATATATGGTATGTCTTTGGACTGGACTGAGGTACTGACTCAACACTACATGTAGTAGTAATAGCTTGGTAAATTTTTACGTATACATTCGAGCCTCAGGGCGTACAAGTGGCGTAGACATTGGGAAGATTGGGGCACTGCAGAAGAAGACTTTTTGGAGAAATATTGCATTTTTGGATGAAATATTCAGTTTTGCGTAAATCGCCCCTATTGAGAAATTATTGTCTTGTCTTGTTTTGGAGAAAAACTTGATTTCGTCTAAAAACGATAAGAGGCTCTAAGCGGGGTATTTGGTCCTGAAAATTTCAAGCTGATTCCAACTATTACATTTTTGCACTTTGGAATATATGTATTCTAAGCTTGCATCAAGATATTTTTGATTTTAGTATTTAATTGTTTTTTAAAATCCCAAAGCTCGCATTTTTTTATGAGCGCATGGTCGAAACACTATTAGTATTTCAAACCTATAATACAAATAAGATACAAAACATACATGAAAATTGCTCCACTGTCCTTACATTTTGCAAGATGCGCCTTTAACTCCAATTGTATAGTAGGTATTAGTGTCCCAGTCTATGAGGTCAAACAAAATTTTGTTCGAATTGAGATTTGCATACCGTATAATTTTTTTATTTAAACCTCAAAAAATAAATAATATTGCGATCGAGGAACGATAACCCGTGCCAAGTTTCGGTCAAACTTTGAATTTGAAAGTTAATAGGGAAACCATATATGGATTTCCAAACCTAATTCTTATTCGACAAATAGTACACTGCTTCCTTGGTATCTTATTTTTCTTAGATACTTGTCATTAAACAAACATTATTTACTTAATTTTCGTTTCAAAGTTTTCTTCTTACAGTCAGCATATACTACCTGTGATCAAAAAATAGTAAGAATTTTAAATTAAAAAAAAGGGTTTATTTATTCCTTCAAAGTAATCCCCTCCGCATACAATTCACTTATGGCAGTCTTCGAAACAGTTGTTAAAATGGATTTCCGGAATCGCCTTCAGGGCCTTCTTCGATGCGATTTGAATATCTTAAATCGATTCGCAGTGGCAATTTGAGTTTGGGGAATAGCCAGAAGTCCGACAGAGCTAAATCGGGCGAATAGGGTGGCTGCGGTACGATATGCGTCGAAGTTTTGATGAAAAAGTTACGGAGAACCAAAGCCGTATGCGAAGGGCATTATCGTGGTGAAGAAACCAAGAGTTGTCAGCCCATAATTTCGGCCTCTTTTGACGAATTGCTTCCCTCAAATGACGCATAATGCCCAAATAATATTCCTTATTGACAGCTTAGCCCAGCGGAAGGAATTCGAAATGCACCCCGCCTCGATAATCAAAGAAAACTGTCAACATGACCTTGACTTTCGTCTTGCTTTGGCGTGGTTTTTTCGGTCTCGGCTCCTCTTTGGTACGCTACTCACTTGATTGGTTCACAATTTCAGAGTCGTATGCATAAATCCAGTAATAATGCGGTTGATGACGTTATGATAGTCAGAAATCATGGTTTCACAGACACTAACTCGACGATCTTTTTCGAACAAATTGAGTTCTTTCAGTACCAAACGAGATGGCACGCGCTTCAGGCCTAATTGGTCTTCCAAAATCGACCGAATTGAACCAAATGATAGGTTGGTGATGTCAACAAGGTCTCTAATTGTCAATTGACGATTTTTGAGCACTAAATTCTTGATCTGGTTGACGTGGTTCTCATCGGTAGACGTGGATGGACGACCAGGACGCTCATCATCATCAACATGTTCTTTGCCTTCTTTGAATAATTTGAACCAATCAAAAACACTGGCTCTCGACAAAACATTATCACCAAATGCTTTCTTCAACATATCCAATATTTGGGTAGCCGAAACACCATTTTTAAAACAAAATTTAATGCAACTTTTTTGTTGAATTTTTTCACTCATTGTAAAAATAAAAAAATGTTATTTTGTTGTCGAGTGAAAACACGCGTGCCTCGTTAACTACTGACGCTGCGGTGTCAAAATTTGACATAGGTGTCAGTTAAGGTCCTATTAACAACCTAAGGAAAAAAATGCCCGATTCCTAATGCCCAGGAAATTTAAAACGATTTGTCTTACTATCTTTGAACACAGTACCTGTCTGTCTTGTGCGCAATGTAATAAAAATTGTTTTTGTTCATCATCAGCAGTGATTAGGGCATTGAAGTATTCCATCAACTTGACTGCTCTTTCTGCCGTATTGTTAACTGCTCTCAGTGTTTACACCTTATTTTTAGCGTGTTGAAAAGAATCATTATGTGGCCATGAAGTTGGACACTCGTCGAAAAAATACCGATCAATTTTGAGTCGGTATTTTTCTCTGAAAGGACAACCCCAAGAATACTTACCGTCTATATGTACTGGTTTTGTCCGTCCGACTAACGTAGTTTTTTGTCAACAAATCGATATTTACATCCTTATTGCTAAGACGGAGGCGTGTCAGTGAAAATTTTCATAGAAACAAATATGCCGTCTTATTTTAACTGTTGCCGAACCAAAGAAGCCTTAAGCTATGTATGTGTCTCCTGCAATATATGTCATAAGTGCTGTTGCAATAAAATAATCACCTGTAGTGAAAACCACGGGATTTTCTATTCGACCTGTTGCAAAAACTCCTTTGAAGAGTTGGAAAAATGTAAAAACGTTTCCTCAGAAATTATACATGAGCTACAGCAAGAAATTATAGGTAAAAATAATGACATGAAAACTCTGAAGAAACTAGCACTTTTAAAGAGGACGTCAAAGAAATAGGGAAGAATTACATTGAGGAAATTGAATTACACGAAACAGCAATAAAATCACTCGAAAAAAAATTCTGCAATATACAGTAGATATTAGGAGTTTGAAAGAAACGTTAGAAGCTCTGGAAATTAGTAAATCTCGTACATCAGTATGTATGTGTGGATACATCTGACTTAGAGATTTCACCGGATGCCAAGAAACATAAGCAGATTAGAAAAATCAGTAAACCTCTACCATTTACAGTTAGCGTCAATCCTGTTCATGTAGAAAAAGACGTGAAACTAGAACCTGTCCAAGTCTCCGACTTTTTTCTTTTTGTCAACCAACTTCCATCCCTCCTGTTAGGGATATTTGGTTACTTTTATTTTAAGGCGAGTATGAGTTTTTCGCTTGTCTACTCCGCGCGCGCTGCTAGGACAATAAAAGGATCAGAGATACTAGCTCACAGTCAGACCACGCAGATACGCAGCAGCCCGCATACCGTAAAAACATATATACCCGCAACTCCATACAGTGAGACCACGTGTCTACGCAGCAAACGCATATAGTCAGAAACCGCATATACGCAGCAAACGCATAGAGTCAGAACCGCTCCCACACGCGCAATCTTCACTCCTACATCACCGCTACGCCAGGAATATGAACCAGAATTAGACAGAATACCGGATCAAAGGTAGGCGACAACCACATTTCAATCTTGAACCACTCGAATACTCTAACATATTTTTGATTGTTCTCAACGGATTCGCCTTTCATCGCCCTTTTCTGGAGCATTTTGTCAATTTTGATTCATATTCAGCAATTTCATTAATTCATTAGATTCACTTTTTGCATCTGTAGGTAACCACAGGACAGTACTCAGGTTCATTTTGTCGTATTTCACAACCATGGCTGACAAACTAAAAAGAGAAAAGAATATCCGCAAAATGGAAATAAATAAGATATCAGAGTGCCTTGACATTGCTAAAATGGCTCAAACCGACCTTAATTTCCATTTGCAGTTCATACAAAGATATAACAATATAGTCGTCATATAAAAGTTTCAATAAATGACATAACAATAATTGGTTTGTTGGATCCTGACCAAGTTGAGGAGTATAAATAAATAAAGTACGCATTGATGTTGTTAACAATTACTATTCCATTAAATCCATTTATTATGATTTATTTGAGGTTAATAAAGAGTTGAGGTCTGACACTCGGTCTGAAATATCCGATGTTCCACCCAGAGTGAAACTACCTGAACTAAAACTGATGAGGTTTAATGGTGATATTAAATCTTGATGTCATTTATTGATGTTTTCGATGTCTTAATTCATAACAACCAAACTCTATCAAATATAGAAAAATTCTCGCATTTGATATCATCTGTTGATGGGTCTGCTAAAGGTATATTACAGTGCTATCGTTTAACTTCGTCCAATTATTTAGTAGCTTATCAAGCACGCAGGTCCAAATATACTAATAAACGGCTTTTAGCAACTTTACACTGGAACGAAATTGAGACTACGCCACCCATGAATTCTGAAAATCCCGCTCAACTTGAGAAACTACTAGAAATATATACTGAAAGTATTGCCGCATTGGAAAATCTTGGTTTTCCCGTAGCTTAATGGGACTTTATTTTGACCCATATTCTTCTTAAACGCTTAGATTCAAATTTACTCTCACGATTTGAATTACAGAGTGCTTCTGACGAAATACCGCATTACAAAGATCTCGCAGAGTTTTTAAAACGTCAATGTAACGCAAATGATAATATAAATGATGCCTCACACTCGCGTCAGAGGTTTTACACGACAAATAATAATCATCTAAAAAGCCGTACTAGCTTATCACTATTCTTCTTATGCAAAAATTCTGATCATTTAATCTATAAATGTCCGCTCTTACTTAAGAAATCGCCTCAGGAGAGACTTTTTATAGTCAGACGCCATAGGCTGTGCACAAACTGTTTGAGTAATTGTCATTCTAACAGTAGGTGTATGTCGGTTCATACATGTCGCATATGTAACGCCAAGCATCACTCGCTGCTTCATGTTATTCAATACACAAATACTTTGCAACCCTCCAATAATTCTTCATCGCCGGTAGTTGAAAACGCACAATCTTTGGAAAATAGTATTTCAAATACCCAGCGTAACGCTGGCCACTCGCCCTGAGTCCGTAGATGTGTCCCAGCTAACTACAAATTATTTCGCTCGTTCTACTAAAGTACTATTGTCTGCGCTGGGGGTTAACATTTTCGATGTTTTGGGCAATAAACAAACCTGTAGAACACTCATAGGTACAGGTAGTGAGTGTTGTTATGTTTCTAAAAAATTCGCAGAAAAACTAGCTTCACCGAGAAAAAAGAGTGCTGTTACTATTTACGGGTTAGGAGGTATGGAAATGTATAATAATTTAGGCCAAATCTCGGTTACTGTTACCACTCTAAATAAATCGCAGCCTACTTTAAATCTCGATGTTATTGTCTTGGATAAAATTTGTGGTAATATGCCTTCTACTACGATTGATGTGAGAGAATGGTCTCATATCAAGGACTTAGAATGGGGTGACCCGGAATTCTTCACTTCTCAACCAAAAGAATTAATTTTGAATGCAGATTTGTTCGAATGCAAACTTATTGATGAACACATTGCTTCCTCTCAGAGTAGTTTACCTCGAGCAATCAATACATCTTTTGGATGTATTTTCATGGGACAATTCGATTCTCAGGAATGTGTGAGAAAAAACTCTTTTTTACTCTGGCCTCGCATAATGACTCTTTACAACGTTTCTGGGAAATAAAATCGGTTCCACAACGCTCATATGTGCCTGCTGACGAATTAATATGCGAACAAATTTATGAAAAAATAACTTTTCGGGAAACATCAGGGAGATATGTTGTACCATTACTGTTTCGTAAAGACGATTAACCTGTCTTCCATGACAGCAAGCAAATAGCTCAACGAATATTTTTCTCTCTAGAAAAACGCCTAAACTCCAGAAGGACATTAATCAAATTCTTCTGAATTCTAGATTTCCGCAAATCGCTATAACCGCTGACATTAAGTCAATGTATTTGCAAATTTTAATTAAACCATCGCAAAGACGCTTTCAACAAATCTTATGGAGATTTTCGCCAACTTGAGGAGTACGTTATGAACACTGTCAGTTTCGGAATTAGTTACTCGCCTTATTCAACTTTAAAAACTACCCAGCACTTAGCAAAACATGGCGAGAACAATCATCCATTGGCTTCTAAGGTTTTACTGAATGATATATTCGTCGATAACATTAATTTGCACGGGATGTGCTGATTTAGATGAAGCTTTAGCTCTACAACAAGATATAATTGATTGTCTTTCAAAAGGATGTTTCAAGCTTCATAAATGGGCTAGCAACAGCAAATAATTTTTAAATAATTTACCACTTGACTGCCAAGCATCAAATTGCGCTTTTTCTTCTGACACTGAAGCAAACGCTAGTATCAAGATATTAGGATTAAAATGGAATCCCTCCGCTGATATATTTTTTTACTCTGTAAATCCGTGGAACGTACTGTGCACGAAAAGAAGTTTACTCGGTGAAATCGCTCGCATATATGATCCACTAGGTTATTTGACACCTGTAACTTTTATCGCTAAATTACTTATACACAATTTATGGTTAGCAAAATTAGATTGGGATGATACTCCTAACCATGAAATATTGGAAACTTGGCAGGTGTACAAACATCAATTACCCTGTCTATCAGATATATGTATACCACGCAGTCAACTAGACAGACTTCTCTATCATGCGCTAAATCTAAGGTGAACCCTTTGAAGCAAGTTTCTATACCGCGATGTGAACTACTAGGAGCAGTTTTGTTGTCTCAACTATTGCGCTTTATTATTGATACGTATAGCAATAAAATTTCATTCTAACATATATTCGTATTTACAGATTCTACAATCGTTTTATATTGGCTTAATTCCTCTCCGCACAAATTGATACCATTTGTAGCAAATAGGATATCAATCATTCAAGAAATGATACCCGACGTTCAGTGGTATCATGTGTCTTCGGAAAATAATATCGCAGATTGCGCATCTCGTGGATTACAGCAATTAGATTTTAAAAACTATGGACAATGATGGGCAGACCCTGATTTCTTGTCGCATCCATATGCACATTGGCCCACCATAGGTTCTCCAATAAACATACCACACTGTGTGGACAATGAACAAAGGAAAACCGCTCTTATGTCAAATATAGAGCCGAACTTATTGGATATGCTTTTGATCAAATTTTCATCACTATATTCTGAATATATCTCGAAAAATTACTCATATATTGAGACAATTTATGGCCCAGATCAAACTTACTGAGCGAACTTCTAAAGGGGTAGCAGCCAAAAACCAGATAATAAAAAAATCGATTTCAACTCTTAAGGAATAGGTGTCCTCGATGAAAAGTATCTTGAAAACTTACTCATATATTAAGACAATTTATGGGCCAGACCAAATTTACTGATCGAACTTCTAAAGGGGTAGCACCCAAAATCCAGATAATAAAAAAAAGATTTCGACCCTCAGGGAATAGGTGTCCTCGATGAAATATATCTCGAAAAATTACTCATATATTAAGACAATTTATGGGCCAGATCAAATTTACTGAGCGAACTTCTAAAGGGGTAGCAGCCAAAAACTAGATAATAAAAAAATCGATTTCGACCCTTAGGGAATAGGTGTCCTCGATGAAATATATCTCGAAAAATTACTCATATATTAAGACAATTTATGGGCCAGATCAAATTTACTGAGCGAACTGCTAAAGGGGTAGCAGCCAAAAATTAGATAATAAAAAAATCGATTTAGACCCTTAGGGAATAGGTGTCCTCGATGAAAAGTATCTGGAAAAATTACTTATATATTAAGACAATTTATGGGCCAGATCAAATTTACTGAGCGAACTTCTAAAGGGGTAGCAGCCAAAAACCAGATAATAAAAAAATAGATTTCAACCCTTAGGGAATAGGTGTCCTCGATGAAATGTATCTCGAAAAATTATTCTATATAACGGGTGGGCCATCTATCGGTTTCGATTTGAACCACGTGTTAATTTGACGCTGACAATACTTATGTCAATCTGATTTGTCATAAAATTCAGTATATTATCTCCGCTGAACGAAATGAATCGATTTACGCTTGAGCAACGTTGGGTAATATTGGAAATTTATTTCCAAAACAAAGACAATTGGGCAGAAATTGCACGAAAATGCCGTTCAAAATTCGGTCGCAACGAAGCACCAACAGCGCCCGGTATACGCAAGTTTATTAATAAAGTGCGTGAAACTGGTTTCATTGTTGATGCTCCAACACGTCAGCGTGCTCGTACAGTGCGTACACCCGAAGGTATCGATGCTGTGGCTGCGAGTGTGCGTGAAAATCCATCAACGTCAACACGTCATCGTTCCCAAGAATTGAACATTTCCCGCACCAGTTTACGACGAATTTTGCGGAAAGATCTCGGTATGACGCCTTACAAAGTTCAATTGGTTCAAGAGTTGAAGCCGCGTGACCATCCACTTCGTTCTGCCTTCGCTACATGGGCCAACGAGCAACTAATCAATGATGTCGATTTTGCGAAAAAAATAATCTTTTCAGACGAAGCTCATTTTCATATTGGTGGCTACGTCAATAAGCAAAATTGCCGTATCTGGGGCTCGGAAAACCCACACGAGGTCTTAGAGAAGCCAATGCATCCCTTGCGAGTGACTGTTTGGTGTGGATTGTGGAGCGGAGGCATCATTGGCCCATATTTCTTTGAAGACGGGGACGGCGCAACCGTTTCTGTCAATGGAAACACCTATCGCACCATGATAACTGATTTTTTTGTTCCTGCTCTTGATGGTATTGATGTGGAGAATGTTTGGTTTCAGCAGGATGGTGCAACTTGTCACACATCGCATGCCACAATCAACTTATTGCGCGAAACCTTCGATGGCCGTTTAATCAGTCGAAATGGTGATGTCAATTGGCCGCCAAGAAGCTGCGATTTGACACCATTGGACTATTTCCTGTGGGGCGCTGTTAAAGACAAGTGTTATGTCGACCATCCAGAGACAATTGACCATTTGAAGGCCAACATTCGTGATGCCATTGACGAGATACGGCCCCAAACACTCGAAAAAGTGCTCGAAAATTGGTCCGATCGAATGGGCTACTGTGAGGCCAGCCGCGGCAGCCATTTGAATGAAGTAATATTTCATTTCTGAGCGGAACAATTGTACTTCAAAACAAAAAAATAAATTTGGCAATATCTCAAACCGTTTTTGTTTTATTTTATTTTTAAATCGAAACTTTTAAATGGCCCACCCAATATGTATATTGATTGTTGCTATTATGAGTAATTTTTCTAGATACATATCATCGCCGCCAATAATTCCCCAGTTGCAGAAATAGATTTTTGGTTAATCAATTTTTGTCTGCTATTCCCTTTGAAGTTTGCTCAGTGAATTTGAACTACCAATTAAATTGTCTTGATGTACTAGTGATTTTTCGAGATATATTCCATCGAGGACACCTATTCCCTAAGGGCCGAAATCGATTTTCTTGTTATCTGGTTTTTGGCTGCTACCCCTTTAGAAGTTCGCTCAGTAAATTTAATCTGGCCCATAAATTGTCTTAATATATAAGTAATTTTTCGAGATATATTTCATCGAGGACACCTATTCCCTAAGGGTTGAAATCGATTTTTTTATTATCTGGTTTTCGGCTGCTACCCCTTCAGAAGTTCGTTCAGTAAATTTGATATATCCTATAAATTGTCTTAATATGTAAGTAATTTTTCGAGGTACATTTCATTAAGGACATCTATTCCCTAAGGGTTGAAATCGATTTTTTATTTATCTTGTTTTTGGCTGCTATCCCTAATGGTTCTCCCAGCTAGTTTATTCTGGCTATAATTGTGTCCCTAACTAGTGTTATAAGAGCATATTATTCCTTCTGACCGACGCCACTGTTCGTTCGGGTAACTTCGGGAAATTGTCTGCTGAAATATGGCTGCTAACTTCACACCGGTTGTAGCGATAGATTTTGGTGGTCCTTTGACTATTTTCCTCGGAAAACGTAGAGGCACCAAGTCCATCAAGGCTTAAATTTGCGTATTTGTCTGTTGCGCTGTTGAAGCCATACATACTGAACTCGTATCAAATCTTTCTACTGAGCATTTTTTTATGTGCATTACGTAGATTCATAGCCAGACGTGGAAAATTATTAGCGACAATGGTACTAGCTTTTCAGGCGCTAACAACTATTTGCTTGAGATAATGAAAGATTGTGCCCAACAGGAAAAATTGAATGGTCTTTCCATCCGCCTTATGCCTCTAATTTTGGGGGAATTTACGAAGCTAGATTAAAATCCGTCAAAACGCATTTATTCCGAGTTATTGGGTCGCAAATTTTGACATATGAAGAATTGAATACAGTTGTTTTAGTTCAGATAGAGGCGCTCTTGAACTCGAGGCCACTGTGTGCTTTGAGCTCAGACCCCAACGACTTTATGGCATTCAGCACTGGTCATTTTCTAACGTTGAATCCATTATCTTGTTTACCTGATTGTGACATTTCTAATTTAAATATCAATCGCTTAGATAGAGACCAATTACTTTTACGCTTACATAAAGATTTTTGGTTGCGATGGCATCAGGAGTATCTCCACTCTCTTCATCAAAAGGCAAAGTGGGTGTTGAACCTAAAGTAGGTGCGTTGGTGGTTGTGAAGCAGGATAATATGCCGCCTATGAAATGGGTACTGGCTCGCATGAAAAACTTTTTTCTGGTAAAGATCAAGTCGCTAGAGTAGCTCTAATTCGCACAAGCCAAGGTACCTACAAGCGCCCCATTCATAAACTTTGCCCATTAGAGCAATAGTTTCAGTCGATCTCGTTGTAATACTTTATTTTAGCTTAAGCTTAGTCTTTAAGTAATTTTTCTCAGGCGAATCGTATATTTGCTTTTCTTAAATTTTATTTCTATTGAAATATTTCATCTTCTTTTTTTTCTTTTCTTTACGCTAAATTTTTGCTTGGTCGCCACCAACCAAAAATGGTGGGCAGTATGTCAGGGATATTTTGTTGCGCGTGTGCGCTGCTAGGACACTAAACGGATGAGAGATACTAGCTCACAGTCAGACCACGCAGATACGCATACGCCGCAACCCGCATACCGTGAGAACATATATACCCGCAACCGCATACAGTGAGACCACGTGTCTACGCAGCAAACGCATATAGTCAGAAACCGCTTATGCGCAGCAAACGCATAGAGTCAGAACCGCTCCCACACCCGCAATCTTCACGCTCCTGCATCACCGCTACGCCAGGAATACGAACCAGAATTAGACAGAATACCGGATGAAAGGTAGGCGACAACCACATTTCATTCTTGAGCCAGCTGCTATACAGTCCACTCGAATACTCTAACACCTCCTAATGTGTTTTCTTCAGTGAACGAAGTTGCAGTGATTAAACAAAAAAAATTAGTTTATCCGCCGGCACGTTGATTTTGCAGAGGCCTCAAAGGGCCTATTCGAATCTACATACTCTTACGGGAAGGATGATTATGTAATAGTGTTGTTCATTGCATGTAATATCAACAATTCAACATCTTTAAATAGAGGTTTAAGTAAAATCTTATCACTTGGTCGTCTCAAAAATTTAATACTATTATTCAGAGTTAACAGTCATCCTGATAGCGCCATTGCTAAGAAAATAACTTATACAATTGAGAATTATGCAAATTCAAATAAAAATGTATTGATCTCTTTCCACGTGGAAAATCGGGCAAAATTATCTAAATTGTTTTTAGTGCTCTTTATTAATAGCCGTAATTCTTTCTAATGTAAGGAGAAACATCATTTTGGAATATGTCCCAACCGTGCCATCGCCATCGGTACAAAACAATTTGTTTCGTCCATAATAACAATTACGTCCATTTTGGTCATTGTAAAATTAGTCTTAAATTTTCTACTGACCTTCACCTACCACAATCAGTTAGTTGATAATAGCACTTCTACAAGTTCTGGAAAACGTATCTTTAAGTTGTTTCACCTGAATGTTTCAAAGTTGGGCCACTTGAAATGATTCGTAACAAAAATAAATACAGCATCTTATGCTTCAATGAGCATGTACGAAGAGGAGCTTGGCCTTTTAGGCATTTCCAATTACATATTAGTGTCTAGTTTTTGTAGAACAATCAAGATCAGAGGTTGTAGCTATTTTTATTCATGAATCATTTAACGCAGTGCCTCTCTCTGACGAGATTATGTCTATCTCTGAGAAAACTAACGTTGCACTTGACCATAAGAAAAACATTATTGTTACTGGTAACTAGTAGATAATCTGTTAGGCAGCGTTTAGTATCTGTTAGTACTAGGAATGCCAGTTGTTTAAATAGTGGATTCACAAATTATGTTAGTTTGCAATATCTGTTGATATTTTCGACAAGAATTTTTCGGGTCACTTAGGGCCATATCATCAGTCGTTCCTACAATAGTTGTAGGACACCTTTATGGCCTCCTTGGTTTTCATAGCCTTTTCTTTCCTTCAGAAAGGCTGGGATATTTCTAGATTTCGTGTCAGCGCTCTACTATTGTCAGGCTACATTTTCTTCTGAAATTGTAGGAAATTTCAGGCTATATAACAGATGATATAAATCAAAAGTATGATCAGTTTGACGCAAATAGATATTTGTAACATAACCTCAAAACCGAGTGCTGACATGGAAGAGTAGAAAATTATGAAAATCAAGAAGGCCATAAAGGCGTCCTACAATTGTAGGAACAACGTAAATATCATACAAAGCCCGGACAGATTACTTATCGGCCAATTACTCGATTAGGTCTTTTCAAATTATATGGTAGTATCGATCATATACTATACCTTGGGATTTTATTAATCTATCTGACTTAACAATTGAAGCCAAAGCTAAGAGATTTATTGACCTTATTACAAACGTCGTAGCATCTAATTTACCTCTTAAAACATGAGTTCTCAATCATGATAATGATAACAAGCCGAGTATAATATGTTTCAACCATCCGTCATAATATGACAGAGCATTTACACTTCCTTTCAGCATTACATAAGATTAATCCTGTTTGTGTCAGTAACGAATAAATCAATGTTCTCAAAAGCAAGTACAGATTCAAGATTTAAAATATTAATAGAAATCAAATGACGAATACATAAACAATGCGAACAATAGTCATCGAGCAATATGGAATATAATTAAGAACAAATATTCCAGTGGTGCGAAAAAATATCTAAAACGTCTTTAAATGCAATTTCTTTCAATGAATATTTTTCAAACATTGCAGAAAACCTGGCCAGTAAGACACATAATTCTACAATACCACCCAGTAGCTTTTTAAACAAAATCAATGATTCATAATCTTTTAAGTTTAAAACAGTATCAAACAATCAAGTGAGAGACACTATAAACAAATTAAAAAACTCAAGGGCTGTAGATATTTTCGACATCGACATAAAAATAATTAAATCGATAAAAAATCTTATAACTATACCGCTAACAGAATCATTCAACATTTGTGTAGCTCATAACACGCAGTGTAAATAAAGATGGAGTTTATTATTTTTGGCTCTTAGATATTATTTCATTATTTTATAATTAAAAAAAAAACGGACCACTAACTGTCTCAGCGCTTCATCTGGTGTGTGAAAGTTTATTGAACGTATTAAAAAAATCCACTTATAAGTAGGGAACACAATTTTGATACATACAGGTATATTGTTTTTCTTTTTAAAATCCACACTGCACTTTTTTGTATTTGAAGAAGGTGTTCAAAATGTCGTCCCCCACTTTCAAGCTTCATTACGACGAATCCAGTTTCTTCTTACTCTAGGTCCTCGAAGTTGCCCATTTATTATTTCAGCCGCATTAAAAATTTTTTCGACGTACGCGAACAACATACTAACCACTGATACCGTCTGCGATCGATTGCGGGTTCGATAAGAGTGATGATGACTGACGCGCTGTTGTCATGTGGGTTTTAAATATCCAATTTAATGAAACTTGCTTACTTACTAACTACAAATTTTGGCTTAACTTAGAAAAACTTAATGTCATTTATTTGTTAAATACCCAATTTAAAAACGTTTTAGATCAGATTATAAAAATTAGTAAGATTGTGGTGATTGGGTTCGACATAAAGCACTTAAAGTTGTAAACTATAAAGCCATTTAGAGAAAAATCTATTGACTTTGGACCATGGGTCATATGAACTTTTTGACTTGTTTTGACCCCCCCTATTACCCCTCTCAATAATGACTACCACAACGTTTACACCCTGTATATAAGAATATTATATGCTGATGACACAAGAATGATTTATAGTCATACATCAGCAAACCTTCTCAGATCAAAGCATAATAAGTAAATTGATAACCTGGTTTATATCAAATAAGCTAACCCCCAATGCAGTCACAGTCTATGTTTATCAGTTTTGCGAAAACGTAATATTGAATCACTTGACTCTGCTCTGTTCCTAGGAGTACATATTGATGCACATATGACCTGGGAGACTCACATGTTACATGTATTGAAGGATCTTTCAATGTATATATATATATATATACAGGTTGAGAGACTTAGAAAGCTATGTTTCAGCACATATGCAAACAGTGTTTGCAATGCAGAGACGCTGTGTTAGATGTAATTGTGGCTTATAATTTAGGGATCCATGTAGAGATGCTTTTATCCAACTGAAAATATTAAGCCTACCGTCGTTGTACATGCTTACTTGCTTGCATGCGTACATCCATAGGAATCGCCATTTTTGTATACAACACACAGTGTTACACACAGGTACAACGCCTGTAATAACCACAAGTTAAATTTACCTCAACACCGTCTACAAACAGCTATTGGTATTTACCACTGAATTTGCTTCTATAACCCAATTCCAGATAAGGCCAAGCTCCTTAATGACGAGCCTTTCAAAATGAAAATAAAATGCTCCTTGATAAACAAAGCATTCTACAACTTTCAAGAGTTGTTCAACGCTGACTTTCCAGAATTCCAATAGATTTTTGATTTTATTTGTGGCTTTCAAAGTGGTTTATTGTAAAGGTGATAATCGATCTTGTGTATATATTTTTCCTGTTTATTGTTCTTTTTTTTATTTTATTGCTGATAAATGGCATCATTGCCTTTTTTTGACTTCTGCGAACACGCACCGTGTATTTAGCAGTAAATTTAAGTTTGAATTTATAGAACAAAACTGCTAGTACGTAACGATTAGATCGTATATTACCATTTAAAACTTAGAGTGACAGAGAAATATTTCCAATACTCGCGTTCCTTGTTCCATGCAACACTGCTCAGAGGGGCTTATGCGGAACATAATCATCTATGAACAGCGAAGCGTGGAAAATACAAAGTCAACCTACTTAATGCTATTTTTTGTTATCTGTTTCTTGATAGTTAAAACTAATTAATAATTACTATTAGTTCTTGGAACACAGATAAATGCAGAATCAGCTCAGATGTTTTCCTCAACTAAATTGATTATTTCAGAAACTACTGATGTCATACTTTTCTAACATGCTTTCTTTGCTGATAACGATTTCTTAAATATACTTATTCTGGGTATAACTGCTTCAATCAATAGTACATGTCTTCACCTTCAAACAATATTAAATTAAGTTTACACAAGTCCTTTGGTACACTACCATTTGTGAACTGATACAGTTTTTATTGATTCATGAAAAATTAAAATTGTGTCACATGTGGAAGACTTTAAAAAACTGATCAATTGGAAGCCGCATGCTTGTGTAAATCAAGTTCAATTCGAAAACGGTACCGAAACAAATTCTTTGGTGATTGCAGACAAACTAAATGAATATTTCGTGGAAAGTATTGTTGATATTGTGGGTACTGCCAATACTGCACCTGACTACATGAAAATCAGTTTCCAGGGGGAAATGTTGCATACACTTTCAAAATTTCACAGTGTATCATTGAATTATCTAAGAAAAAAAGTAAACAGTTTAAAATCAAATAACATCTGTGCCGAAATCACTACTAAAAACGTGCTGAAAAACTGTTTCGAAATTTTGGGATATCCTGTATTAAATTGGATCAATTGTTCACTGAGAAGCAGTTCTTTTCCTGAAGATTTGAAATGCTCTACGATAACGCCAGTTCCCAAAATTAAAAATTCTAAAAGATGCAGCGATATGAGACCAGTAAATGTGTTACCAGACATTGAAAAGTCATTAGAGTACATGAGTAGAGTACATGACCAATTCATGCAGTTTATAGAAGAAAACAAAATTTTAGTGGAGGCGCAAGCAGGCTTTCGAAAAAAATATTCCACAGAAACGGCTTTCCAGTTGGTAACTGAGAATTGGAGAAGACCCATAGACTCAGAAGAAGTTGTCATAGCAGTATTTTTGGATTTGAAGAGGGCATTTGAAACGATTGATAGAGATATTTTGTTAGGTAAATTGAAGGCATATGGTATAACAGGAAGTGTTTTAGATTGGTATAGAAATTATTTTTCTAAAAGGATGAAAAAAAATTGAAAATACGTTGGGTGTTCCAGAGGTCAGTATCCTGGGACCACTTCTTTTTATTTTATACATAAATGATTCCCTGCCATAGTCAAAAAATGCAAAATTCAGATTTTCGCCGATGACACTATGATTTATATAAGTACTAAAAATATTCAGTCTGGTATCTCTGATATAAATGAAGACTTGAAACTTGTCTCAAAATGGTTAGCATCTAACAGACTAAAATTAAATACAAGTTAAACGAAAGCCTTGTTAATTGGAAAAAACAATGTACAAATGTTCAATTGAATATTGATGGTGAAGATATTGAATTTTAAATACCTGGGGGTTTTTGTTGGCTCTCGATTAATTTTTGATATTCATTATTGAAAAGTTATAATAAGATTAGTAGTAAAATGGGATATTTATCCAGAATTTCTGGATGTCTGAGCTCATATAGCAGGAAAATTATCTATTCTATATTTAGCAAATAATTCCATTTTTGAAAGACTGCAAATTTTACAAAATAAATGCATGAGAATAATACTAAATAAAGATAAATATACTCCAATTAGACAAATGCTTAGCAAATTAAAATGGCTCAATGTAATAAATTTTATCAAATATCTTGTAATGATTTTCATTTATAAAGTAAAAAATAATATATACTAAGTTACATATAAATCCGAACACCCAGTTTAAATGGTTTTATTTTAATAAAATTTTGTATAAGTACTTAATGAAGCATAATAAGTAAATGATAAAAATTTCAAAATGATTGCACTGCTTTAAAGCCCTTTGACCTTTAATAAATTGTGGATGCACCCTGATGTTCTACACATTCTCCAACGCGCCTAGGCATGCTTCTGATCAGGTGGTCAATGTCCTCCTGTGGTATCTCATTCCAGGCAACCACCAACTCCTCTCGAAGTGCTTCTAGAGTCTGAGGAGGACGTTGCAAATTGAGCAATCTCCTACCCATCATATCCCACACGTGCTCAATTGGGGATAAGTCGGGAGATCTTAGTGGCCCTGGTAACAATGTGACATCATAATGTTGAAAGAAGTCTATTGTGACTCTTGCAACATGTGGTCGGGCATTATCTTGTTGGAAAGTTGGATCTGCCAGGGTGTCAAGATAGGGTAAAAGATGGTGTTCTAGAACTCCGTGGATATAACGCTGCGCGTTCATGTTACCTCTGATGAAGATTAAAGGTGACCTGGAACCATAAGCTATAGCACCCCAAACCATAACTCCAACAGTTTGATGAACATGTTACCATGGCCACCAAGATCTCCCGACTTATCCCCAATTGAGCACGTGTGGGATATGATGGGTAGGAGATTGCTCAATTTGCTCAGACTCTAGAAGCAGTTCGAGAGGAGTTGGTGGTTGCCTGGAATGAGATACCATAGGAGGACATTGACCACCTGATCAGAAGCATGCCTAGGCGCGTTGGAGAATGCGTAGCACATCAGGGTGCATCCACACATTATTAAAGATCAAAGGGTTTTAAAGCAGTGCAATCATTTTGAAATTTTTATCATTTACTTATTATGCTTCACTAAGTACTTATACAAAATTTTATTAAAATAAAACCATTTAAACTGGGTGTTCGGATTTACATGTCACTTAGTATATTTCCATCAAGTCTAATTTAATATCATCAAATGTCGACCATCATTTACATAATACCAAAACTAAAGATGACTTCCATTTAATGACCAAATAGTCTAACATATGCTACAAATCTGTATTCCATCAAGGGTTGATTGAATATAATAAATTATACTCAGAGATAAAAGACCAGAAAACTTTGACAAAATTTAAAGTAAAATTGAGAAATCACTTGTTAAATCTACAATTATAGGTTGCCCAGCATTTACATCATACACCATATGACTTGAATTTACTAGTTCTAAGTTGTTTACAATTATTCTGTTTATGTAGCCAAATGTGCTAAATAAATCTTTCTACAACTACTACTACTACCACTTACAGGGTTTTTGAGGTGTCCAATTCAGTTCAACATTATTTAATATTTCTGCAATAATGGAAGAGAGCTTAAGGCGTTCATTTTGTCCATGTTTCCACTATGAGGTGCAAATGTCGCCGCCGACCATTTTTAATTAAGTCTACACGGGTCAGAAGATATTGCTACTTGCTACTGGATCTTTATCAGGCATGTGCGTTTTACCTGTTCGTTCCGAAACTGGTGGGTGCTGCACAGCTTCTTCAAAAGGCTGGCAATCTTTGAGGCCACGCCTTTTTTGCCAGCCTTTGGTTCGCTGGCATTACTAGATCCGCCTACTCCCCCATCGCCCATCAGTAACTCCGCCTCTGGATCGCTTCCAACCCCTCCCTCATCGGGACTAGAGGCGGTACCTGCGGAACCAGGAGGCGGCGACCGAGGAACGCTGCCCACCTGCAAACATAAAATCTGATAATAAGGAAAAAAGTCAAATAAGTATAAACAGCCTAAATTGTAAGACTTCATTATGGCCTTTTTCTAAGTACTTTGACAGACACCTGCCGGTAGCTCGATGCTTGATTGAAACTAATGGTGAATGTGTTACGTATAGTGTGCTAATATAATATGCACATTCACTGAATTTTTAACGTGACTAATGGCGGTATACACATGCATCAATAATTGAGAAACTATTCAAAGGTCCACATACACCTTGGGAAAAACCATTATTATACATTATGATGAGGAAGAGAGATGGAAATATACAAAAGTATGTAGGTGCGTGAAAGACACTCGATTGTAGGATCCTATCGGCAGCGTCGCAGAGTGACGGACAACGGGGTAAAGTAGAAGAGTAATAAAAGAGAGAGATGGCAGAACGGGCGCTGGCGCCTACCGCTTAGACGGATGCGCTCAACAAATGCGATTTGTTTCTCCCATTCGCAGAGTTGCCGATACCAATATGTCATATTTCTAAGAAATCTAAATCTACCCAAATTTCGGGAAAAATAGCTGCGGATTCCACATAAGAGTATTCCAAAAATAAAAAAAGTTTAAACTATTAAAATTGTATTAATGTTTCATGGTTCAAATCATATTTTTCATGTTTGTATATTGTTGTATAAATGATTTTGTAATCCCTATTCTTGTTGCCAGTAGAGATACAACAGTATTGAGAGAAATCATGGACCGCTAGATAGGGCTACAACTACCATATGACTATCAAATAGTAGTGATAAACAGGGCTTGTTTATAGCACAGTTGCCTGGTGTGGCGAATTTGCGCCATAGGGGCGATTTGACAACTTTGAAGGACAACTATAACGGTTACTATGGTGCCCGGTATTCGGGAATCTGGCAATACCTGATGATTCCTAACGTTTATTACGCCAGATTGTTTGCTGGCTTGCGCAGTACAACATGACAATCAACGTGACTGAGCACCTGGTAACCCTGGTTTAAGGTGTTATATTTAAAGAGCTTGGGGCAGTTAGGTATCTAGGTCACATTTTTTAATGTATTTCGAGAAATCCGTAATGTTGAGTAAATACTAGATCACGTTTCTTGCTTAGTTTGCTGAAAATTCTACAATAGACGTACATTTTGAGAAACAGAGATTTGGTGACGATAAAATCGTAAAAATATAACGCATTTTCGTAAAATAATGTCTTTGTTGAAAAGACTGTGGCTTGATGACCCATTGAACGAGTATAGTGTCCCGCTCCGCTTTGACTATTCGAAACACTATACTCCAGCAGCATTCAGCTTCAATGTTACATTTATGAAGTTCTAACGTCTAGGCCATGCTGATTAAAAGCTTGAATGAATCAACACTTAACTCTAAATTCCCCACAATTCGGGAAGCTCTACTCAAATTGGCAACACAGCGTATCTGCCTATTATTCTCATTCGTGATACAGGTCTGCGGTTAACGGTAGGAAATATGTACGAATAGCGATGAAAGTAGACGAGCCGATGCTCTGTCGCCAAGAAATGATTTCCCATGTATAACAATGGTTTTTCCTGAGGTGTATAATACGCCACCATATTAGCCAAGTTAAACTGCTGTAAATTTCTCGTTAGCTATCAAATTTCCTCAAAAAAACATACTAGTTCTGACCCACATTGTGACAGCTGTTGACATTTGTCAAACAAGTGCTTCGATTTTTGGTAGAGCAGTAAGCTCTTGGATCCTTTTTTATATCATTAAAAGTCAACTTCGTCTGTGAACCCAGACTGATGAACAACGCACTTTTTCCCTGAGAATGAGGGAGACAACTCTTTTGTCAGCCATGCCAATTTCCTCTGAGTTATTTTACTCCCTCATTTTAAAAATTAACTCCGACGAGTATGTGGTACTTGGAGAGAATACAGAAAATTGACTTTATGTAGATACTAATTTGGTATTTTGGAATTTGAAGTATCTAATTAAAGAAGTATTGATGATATCCTATCAATATCAAATAGTCTGAGGTATACACCAACGTTGAATATTGTACTATAGTATAGTATTAGAAAAAAAGCTAAACTATATCTACTTCTACCCATTAGCAGGAATAGGATATAGCAAGAGGGGCAGCTCTGCTGAGAAAATATTCTGAACCATATACGTTTTCAAATTTGCTTGTAGGTTACGTAATAAACCTACGAATCCTTTTTGCACTTACTTATTTATTGTATACTGTAATTATATAACAGCACTAGCAAGCAGATCAGCGACAACTCCGGTCTTGACTATCACAATTTCAAGTAATGACAGGCAATGAGTTGAAATTATATACTGTCGGCACAACTTCGCATAAATAATCAAATCTCAGGACAAGAAACTTTCATAACATTGTTTTTCAACAAATCTACAAAGTAAAATTCAAAGATTTCGAAAACAGCACCCCTCGTACTGGACGAACAAACAAGTTTCTTATAGCTTGTGGGGGAAAAGTCGTAAAATATACATTTTGTAGGAGTTCTTTGTTTTGGTAAGACGTCGCTGACAAGATCATACAGGAAGCTTTTTATGCTCACTTACAGTCTAATACCTTTAATTTTATTATTGTAACACTGGGTGACAGACAGAGGTTGTAACTTTTTTGCTTACCAGCGATTGACTTTGGTGAAGTCCAATAAATATATTACTCCAAATTCCGAATATCTGACGTCAACATCCAAAATGGCGCATTCCTTATTACAGGGTGAATGGCCTTAGTATCTCCAGAAATATAGATTTCTCACAGATATATATATATATATATATACAGGGTGACTTCGAAGTTGAGTCATTTATTTTAACAGTGAGTAGATCTGATCAAAAGAAATGTTTTTTTCCTTTACCATTTTTCTGGTAAAATTAAAGTAACAAAGTTATAGCCCTTTGGAAGTTTGAGTACTGCCCTGTCTCAATAATAATATGTTCGTGTTTGGCGACAACGGATATAATCCGCCTGACCGGTTCATCGCATCGGAAACAAAAAAGCGAAAGAATTTGAAACGTTTATCACGATGTTTTTCGTCAGTCGATAACGCGTTAGTGAATAAATAGTAAGTGTTTGTTGCGTGGCTCAAACGAAATCAAAAATGGCACATGTTTACGAAAATGCTGAACTTGTGGACATGATTCTTATTTACGGGGGGGCAGTCTTTACAAAATGCTCCCGGATGCATCACGGATTTATGCGAATCGGTTTCCCAATCGAGTGCAACCAACCCCTCGTGCCTTTGTTAATGTAGTACAAAGTGTTCGTGAATCAGGTGACTTAAGACCTTACAGGTCAGGGCATGCTGCTCCAATACAGCACGATCAAATACAGGTCCGCACTGAAATACTTGTCGGGACGATACTTTATTAAACAAGGTAACATTTTTTTTTATTTATTTTTTTATTTTTACACACATATTTTGGTTTATCTTCCTTCTACAATCATTATCTGAAAATTAATGACTCAACTTCAAAGTCACCCTGTATATATACAGGGTGTAAACGTTATGATAGTAATTATTTTAATGGGTGATAGAGTGGGTTAGAAGAAGCAAAAAGTTTCATTTAACATGGGGGTCAAAACGGCATTTTTTTAGAGAAAAGCGAATTTAAAGTAAAATAAATCTGACAACGTCGCAAAACTATGCAAACACGGATAACTAACCACTGTTGTAGTTTGCGATCGATTGCCGGTTCAATAAGACTGATAATGACCGACGCGCTGTTGTCAAGTGTGTTTTAAATATTCAACTTAATGAAACTTAATTTCTTACTGACTACAAATTTTGCTTAACTTAGAAAAACTTAATGCGATTTATTTGTTAATTACCTAATTTAAAAATGTTTTAGATTAGATTGTAAAAATCAGTAAGATTGTGGTGATTGTGGTCGATATAAAACACTTAAAAGTTGTAAACTATAAAGCCATTTAGACAAAAATCTATTGACTTTGGGACCATGGGTCATATGTACTTTTTGACTTGTTTTGACCCCCCCCATTACCCATTTCAATAATTACTACCATAACGTTTACACCCTGTATATATATATATACAGGGTGGCTTTGAAGTTGAGTCATTAATTTTCAGATAATGATTGTAGAAGGAAGATAAACCAAAATATGTGTGTAAAAATAAAAAAAAATGTTACCTTGTTTTATAAAGTATCCTCCCGACAAGTATTTCAGTGCGGACCTGTATTTGATCGTGCGGTCTTGGAGCACCGGCATGCCCTCTCCTGTGAGGTCTTAAGTCACCTGATTCACGAGCCCTTTGTACTACATTCAGCATTTTCGTAAACATGTGCCATTTTTTATTCACTATTCACTCACGCGTTACCGACTGACACATCGACTGAATACAACTGAATAAGATTGTACATTGTAGTAAAAACATCGTTTCAAATTCTTTCGCTTTTTTGTTTCCGATGCGATGAACGGATAAGGCGGATTATATCCGTTGTTGCCAAACACGAGCACATAATATTATTATTGAGACAGGGCGGTACTCAAACTTCTAAAGGGCTATAACTTTGTTACTTTAATTTTACCAGAAAAATGTTAAAGGACAAAAACATTACTTTTGATCAGATCTACTCACTGTTAAAATAAATGACTCAACGTATATGATATGTTGCCGAAATGGCCGTCCGGGTTTTTAAAAATTTTATTTTACTTTACAAAACTGACTTGAAATATTTTACAATACATAAAATGTACAATATGACAAACAAACGAGGAATCTCCGGAAAAGCATGAAGAACCTCTATTTATCATCTCCGGCTCGGATGCTTTCCTCAGCATTTTCTTCTTCCACGTGCATCCTTGTCTGCATCATAACTCCTCCCCACCTAGTCTGAAAACTGATTAGGAACGTTTTCTGTTTTCAGGGGTTTTTCTTCTTTTTGCGTCTTTCTTGGGCCTTTCTTCACTGGATTCGGGATTTTCTTCATCTTTCGTGTCTTGGGATAGATCGTTTTTCTTCTGGATTTGTTTTCTCCAAATATACCAAAATGTTACTGCTACTGTAACAAGCAGAAAAATAGTAAAAACTGAGCTGCTAGAAAACCAAATTAGGGGATCAATAGCGGCTTCTTCTTGCATTTGAAGAAAATTTGCTTTTTCTTGCATCTGTTTGATCTTGCCGAGGTCAATAGTCTTGAGGATCAAAGCTTTCTTGGGCACAAAGTTCGACCGTGCATTCCAAAATTTTATTTTTCGAATGACCAAAGGGTTTCCTTTGACTTGATTTTCCTTGTTCCAAAACTTGGATGAGTTGATTTGTATTCCACAATTTTCGGGTATTTCGAATAAACTTGGCGTTTCTAAAATAAGTGGTTGTTGAGTACCACACAACTTGACTGCTGTGATTGGCTATTCAGCGGGAATGACCAAAATGTGTTTTGCTGATATCGCTCCAACAATAGGAGTGGATACTTGTAACCTTGTGAATTAGCATTTTGAAAATTCTGCTTTCTTCAGTAACTCGTTTAGACAACCTTGGATGGGTTCTTGTCGATTCTTGCAGAAGTGTTGAATGTGTCGAATAGATAATCACATGATGAAATGAAGCTTGGTAGTGTATTGAAATTACCATCGAAATTTGGTATTGTATCTACAAACATGCGTAACATTTGTAAGCTATTTTCTGGGGCTGCCATTTCTTCGGATTCTCATTCTGAATCAGTATTATTAATTCTTAAGATTTTACTTCGCTGATAATGTCTGATAATGACATAAAATCACAACTTTTCAATTAAGATCTCCTATACAGGGAAATCAATTTGTATGAGGCGAAAGGGAATTTTGGCTCTTACCTTCTACTCCTATCTTCTGAGAAGGCGGCAGGCAGAAGCAAGTAGCCGACTTCTCGCTCTTGGACTGTGGATTCTTTGTTCGTTGCTGTAGGTCGAACGCCGAAGGGACGATACCCACGTCTTCACGAAACCGGTCACGATACCGCGAATTTTCGGAAAAATGCGTTAAATCCTACTGGATGACTGCGCCAGATATGTTGCCGAAATGGCCGTTCTTGTTTTTAAAAATTTTATTAACTAACTTGAAATATTTTACAATACATAAAATGTACAATATGACGAACAAACGAGGAATCTCCGGAAAAGCATGAAGAACCTCTATTTATCATCTCCGGCTCTGATGCTTTGCTCAGCATTTTCTTCTTCCACGTGCATCCTTGTCTGCATCATAACTTATATATATATATATATATATATACAGGGTGACTTTGAAGTTGAGTCATTAATTTTCAGATAATGATTGTAGAAGGAAGATAAACCAAAATATGTGTGTAAAAATAAAAAAAAAAATTAAAAAAATTTTTTACCTTGTTTTATAAAGTATCCTCCCGACAAGTATTTCAGTGCGGACCTGTATTTGATCGTGAGGTCTCCTGTGAGGTCTTAAGTCACTTGATTCACGAGCCCGTTGTACTACATTAACAAAGGCACGAGGGGTTGGTTGCACTGGATTGGGAAACCGATCCGCATAAACATGTGCCATTTTTATTTCGTTTGAGCCACGCAACAGACACTATTCACACGCCTTACCGACTGACACTAACTGTATGTATAACTGAACTGAAGAAAATAATTGTAAAACATCGTTCCAAATTCTTTCGCTTTTTTGTTTCCGATGCGATGTACCGAGGCGGATTATATCCGTTGTTGCCAAACACGAGCACATGATATTACGAGTATTATTGAACAGGGCGGTACTCAAACTTCCAAAGGGCTATAACTTTGTTACTTTAATTTTACCAGAAAAATGGTAAAGGAAAAAAACATTTCTTTTGATCAGATCTACTCACTGTTAAAATAAATGACTCAACTTCGAAGTCACCCTGTATATATGTGTGTGTCAAGTCGTACTTAAAGGACCATATGCGAAGTCCACAATGTAGTTTTTCAAATCCATTAACTTAGTATAGCTTGAAGACGCAGTCTGGCTTAATACAGTTTTGCAACTTTACAGTCAACTTTACTAGTCTGCCTCTGAGGCACAGATATACAGTCCTACGTCAAATCATTGCTAGTTAGTTTACGTGCAATGTGGTGTTCAGTATATCGTTCACTGACCCTTGGAGTGAGGTAGTAGAGGATAGAGGGCAACGGCCCACGATGCCTCAGTAAAATGCATTGATGGTAGACACATAAGGCAACATGATGTATCTGTTGCGTGCTGGCCAGGCCGATTTGGGAAGAATAGCGATACGATAGCTTGCGAGGCGCCGCGATGAACGATTTTATTTAGCAGTGGTAGCGAAATTGAAGAAAATGAGTTGTGTTTAAATTTAAGCCAACTAAAGTATACGAGATGGAAACTTCGCATTCGTAGGAACATTATTACATAATCACATTTGTCCGATGCTTCTTAACATAGATCAAGAATTTGCCGGGTGGATGCAATTTGCTTTAATTGCACATTACTTACCTTCTTGGAGAAGCATAACATTATTGAGAAAGGCACTTTTATACGCTGACAACGAGACATATAGTGTGCGAGGACAATAATCGCCATCTCCACCGAGGTATGTATTTACAGATTTAATTTGATCAGACTTGCATAGCATATCTCAGAATTTCTTTGACGCCCAGCAACACTGTCAGAATAAAGCCCATGCAATGTCTTCATAACAGAATGATGCGTAGGACAGAGATGTTACCGCTACATGATTAGAATTATGTCCGCTTACCATTAATTTTCAAATGCTCCAAATTATATATAGAAAATATCACCAGACTTTAAAGCTGCTAAAATAATGGGATACATAAATATAACCTATAGAAATAACTTCAGTTAAAGAAAAGACTGAATTTAATAGAGAGAACAATAATTGTTAGTAATATTTAAAAATGGATAAAGTCTTTAATAGCATTCACAACTATGTATCCATCAGGGTCTAGGGGGCGGATCGTCAGTCCTTACTACAATTAACTGTAGGAGGCCATAACCCTCCTTGATTTTCATAGTTTTCTATTGTTTCGTGTCAGCGCTCGTTTTTGAGTTTATGTTACAAGTATTTGCATCAAATTGTTCATGCTTTTGATTTATATCATGGGTTATGTCACCCTGAAATTTCCTACAATTCAGAAAGAAAACATATGCCTCACAATAGGAGAGTGCTGACGCTGACATGGATCAGTAGACATCTAGAAATACCCCAGCCTTTCTGAAGGAGAGAAAATGCATTCATGATTCATCTAGTTCTTTTTCATTATCATTACCTAGGGGAAGACATGTAACTTCTCATAAGGAAGCAGGAAACAATGGCAATCTCTCAGCTAAATGGTAAAAAATTAAAGCTACTTGAAAAAAGTTTTTTTCAAACCAAATTCCAAAGTCTGTTTTTGGATCATTCCGAATAAAAAAGCTTCTTGGTAACTATTTACCAAAGTCAACCATGTTCGAATTATAAATCTGGGCTAAAACCATTAGTTTCGAGGTTGGCAAGAATATAAATTGAAGTTTGAGCATTTTCCTATACAAGGCGTCACATATCATTTTCAGGTTAGTTCATTTTAAAGCACTTTTTTTTAATTATCAATAACCTCCTATGCGCCGTAGTTGCGTCAGCGTCTCGTGCCGCGCGACTTCCCTATTCAAGAGGGACGCATACGTGGTGTACAGGGCATTATTAACAATTAAAAGACAATTGCTTAAAGTAAAGTAAGCGCCCAAAATACTGTGGGGGAAACTTTCACCTTAGCACTGGCAAGAATATGTTTTAACCGAGGCTTTAAGCACTAAAAATGATCATCGAAAAGTTTGTGGCATCATCCAATAGAGTGTAACAATGGGTTCGTCCTTACAACATTAAGGGTCGATTTCACCAACATTAATATTATGGACCAATGGGAAAATACCTTATCGAAATGCAATTTGACAGAAGCTATCAAAGGTCTCAGAATATCAGTGATTTCTATTAAAATATTGAATGAAATCGTTAAAATTCGACTGTTGAAGGGTGCGACATGAATCTTTTAGATTTGCTGGTTTTGAATTTAAAGTAGGAATACAAACATAGTACTTATGATAGTTGGAGGTAGACTGATAACACTTCTTGAAGAATATTTGAAAAATGTGAACACCGTCATGGTCTGTAGTCAAATTGCAAATGAAGTATCTGAAAATTCTTACATACAGTGGAACTTCGTCATAGTTTACTATCCTGATTATGATCATTTTTGGCAGATGTGTTGTATCATCAAATTGATGAACAAATATAAGGAAGCTCTTATATACCTACATACGTAGGATTTTTCATGTAAATTTACTAGGTATCATGATTATAAGCATCTTTGGTGGATTGTTCGATCCGGAATGGGAAAGATCTCCTAATAATGAAAATATTTTTGGTATCATCTAACCGTTGCAATCAGTGCACAAAAACTGTGACATATGATTTATAGCATAACCCGGTGCCCTATCAACACAAATTTAACATACAGGTCGCCTAGCCGTGATGATGCAGTGGTCAAGATGAATATCACGGCAGCAACTGATGATTTGGGCATGTCTGGTAACAACGTATGAAGTGAAACTGGCTAACTTCACACATTTGAAGATTTTGTAAAATTTCTTTGAAAATGATGAAATATATGTCTGATTTGGCGAGGTAATGTCGCAGCCAAATGTCAGTCGGTCTTTCTGGACGCTGGCCAAGCAGATTGAAACGAACTTGTCACACAGTAGCCTTCCACACTTACGTGTCAGGATGGAATGATTGTAACTGACTCGAAGGCCAAGACTGAAGTGCTTGCCAAGATCTTTGCTGCCAACTCCACCATGGTCGCCCTCCAACAAAGCTTCTGGTCCGAACTTGATTGTACTGAAGAGGTGTACAGCGGAGCTTGCTCCAGTTCTTTGGCGTCTCTTCCAGATATCTTATGAATCCAGAAAACTGTAAATTTGCTCATGTACAACCCATCCCAAAAAAACATCTGAAACCGACCCTTACAACTACAGGCCTATAGCTTTGCTTTCTGTTATAAGTAAGATGATGAGAGGTGCACAAATCGTGAGTTTCTGGACTACCTCGAACGTCTCGACTTGAGTAGCAACATGCAGTATGGTTTCCGACAAGAGCGATCCACAGGGGACCTCCTAGATTACGTCATGCAATTGTAAAGTAAGCTAACCCAGTATTACGATGAGGCTTATGTTGTTGGTCTTGATACCACGAAGGCGTTCAATCAGCTCTGGCACGCTGCTCTCTTATTCAAACTTCCATCCCATGACCTTCCAGAAAGGTTTTGCAGATGGGTGGCTGACTTTCTCTCTGGCCGCAATATGTCCGTCTTAATTGACGGGTTCTCCTCTTCATCCCACCACGTCAACGATGGAGGTATCGGTCTTGGTTCCGACACTGTTTCTCTTACATATCAACAACCTCCTTTCCTGTACGATCAACCCAATCCACAGCTTCGCTGACGACAGCACTGTACATGCAGGAATTCAGAGTGACAAGGCGATCTCTGCAGCTGAGCTGGAAAAAAGAAGATTAGCGACGACTACCTCTCTGACGAGAGACCAGAAGGTTATCACTGCTTGGGGACGCAACAACCTGGTATAGTGTAATTCTTCCAAAACACAGTACTGTACCGTGACGAACAAAAAGCTTCCTAGCTCTCACACGGTTGCGATGGATGGCCGGGTTCTGCCAAAGAGCCGTTCATTTAGGCTGGTCGTAGTCCAGATCACTGAGGACTTGATCTGGCACGAACACATATTGTCAGTAGCGGCAGCTGCTGAAAAAAAGCTAGGCTATTTCTTCCAGGCTAAGAAGTACTTTCGCATGACCCTCTCACTCTATACAAGGCCTAGAAATGGCCTAACCTCGAGTATTGCTCACTTGTTTGGGGTGCCTCCGCCCGACTATATTATCTAAGCTCGATGTTGTCCAGGGAAGGGCTGTCCGACTGATCGATGACTCTTCTCTAACAAACAGTCTCGGGACTCCTTCACATCGGCGGCCGTCGGCGATCAAGTTCTCTCCTACCGCTACACCAACGGGCTTTGCTCCTCAGAGTTCTCTTCCATGATGCCGCCGCGCGATGTACCCGCCATACAGACCCGCCTGCTTCCGTACAAAAAAATAACTACAGTAAAAGCTTCCTACTTCCATTGTATGCTGGCTGGGGAGACAGCGCAGCATAATCACTAGTTGCGTTCGGTACTTGAAAAGGCTTTAAGTGTAAAAAAGGCGAACTTTAATGTAGCCAAAAATGCTGGAAATAGCCAGCGGACAATTGGAGAAAAAATACGGAAAATCGCTAAGTCTGGCAACAGTGTTATTTTGTCCAGATGTCACGTGACTCAGTCGCGACTAGGATAGAGATCTTATTCATACTGATCGGTGCACGAAAATAACTGAATGACTCAGCACATTGCAAGTGGGGAAAGTGATTTTTCTTAGGTACCAAAAGGCACTAAGGAACAGTCAAATAAGAATTCCAGCTGACACGCATGAAACATCTGTCAAAATCAGGTTTAAGTGTTGTATGAGAATGTTTTATTGACATCGATGAATATCTAGAACATACAAAGGTCTGAAAAATCTTTAAGCGAGTCCAAAATCTTTCGGAAGCAAGTATCGAGAACCACAGGCTCCAGGGGCGCGGGTGAAAGTGGAAATTCCCTGAGGCAACTTGAAGTGAGATGAGATTATAACTGAGAAAGTGGCCAAAATAGAGGCTACTAAAATCACCCTTGTGTGGTCTAAACTGTTACATATTGCCAAGCTATTCAATCGCGTTTTCCTTCAGTGAAGCCTGTGTTGGACTGGTATATATTCCAAATTCTTATAACAGAACCAATTTATATATTCATTTTTTTTTTGGTGCGCATTCTGAACTAGTGTTTCACTTAGTGTAGAAACATACAGAACTTGACGCGACTCGGGCTGGTGTTGTCTACTGTATGCCTCGATTTCCATATTTGAATGCAGCCGTGCTATTTGCTCGTGGTTTACTATTATTCTTTTCGATGATTCATCATAGTAACATGGAAAAGGACAAAGAAACGAAACATATGCTTTATTGACACATTACTGCATGCGACACGACATGAGAGTTGTTTAATGTTGTTTTGGGAGCAACTTCAGGATCAAAGGTATTAACTAAGGTAGAGTATTTTAAACACAAAAACTGCGCTAATTTTATCAGAAGAAAACACTATATCTCTGAGCCACAGAAGCAAAGCGAACCTCTGGCTTTCGATTCTCCCATCACTAGTGCGATGAAATGACAATTTGTCCATCCTTGGATTACTTGAAATAGTATTGTGCTTTCTAGTTGTTTGCATTAAGTTGCATTCAGTTCTAGGAACTGGTTCGTGAACAAACTACTTTTTGCAACAATACCACAAAAAATATATGTACAGAAACAGAGCAGATATTCCAGTCTGTCAGTCGAGATAATGTAAAAACGATACAATTCATATCTTTTAACCGTTTCAATGCATTCCACTGATTGCAAATGTATGCTAACATCACTAACATTGTGAAACACTAATTTCAAATGTCAGTTCATCGTTGGGCTATTCTTTTACTCATACGTTACTGTACTCTATGTTTTGTGGTCACTTGTCACTTATTGTTCTGATCTTGTGTTATTTCTGAAAAATGTTCTGTATAAAAAGTGCTCTCTCCAAGAACTTTCTTGTGCAGAATTACATATAACACAGTCGTGTACAGTTAAATCTGCAAATACGTGGTTATGTTGAGTGTCATCATCACCCATAGTGCGATCTGTTATAAAACAAAAAACTGCAACTGCAATTGAATGTATGAATGAAATCTTGAACAGTTTCGGACCAGTGGTGTCAAAATGTCGTTGGTAACAAAAATGTGGGTGACAAGGCTTTTTCATGTAAGAATCTGGAAGTGCAAGTTTGCAGCTATTAACACCCAGTAGGTGAAGTTGAGTTAATATAATCACATATGGATTACAAAAGTTGCAATAAACATGGAGAAACCTTCAGCTAAACTAAAAAAATGGATTTTACTCAACCATCAAGCATTTTTTTTTAAATTTTGGCTCAGTTTTATATAATTTCATAATATTTAATAAACTGAAAACATTTCAATGGCAAGCTGTCACTTCATACTTTACAGTGTTTTGTTCTGAACTCTTTGATGCTATTTGCTGCCAAAAATTTGACGGAAATCTTGAGGCTGATTGGGTATATTTGAGGGACTGTTTAGTACTCGAACCCTATTTCCCAAGGGCTGACACAGCTGGTGAGGAGTCCTACCTTTTTGACCCACGTCGACACATGCCAGTAGCCTGGATATCTTTTTGATCACGTATTCTGTCTCGTACAGCACCGCTGTCCTGTCTCCCCTGGCTAACTCAGACCACTGTGTTCCTTCCACCACTTACGTGTCAGGATGGAACGAATGCAACCAACTCAAAGCCTAAGGCGGAAGTGCTTGCCAAGATCTTTGCTGCCAACTCCACCATAAACGTCGGCCCCAACACCCAAGTACCATTGATTCAAAGGTTTCCCTTCATTATGCGGCAAGTAACATTCAGGCATAAGACCATAAGATGGATGCTCTGTCGCTCGACGTCAACAAAGCTTCTGGTCCGGACTTGACTCCTGCCATTGAATTGAAGAGGTGCGCAGCGGACCTTGCTCCACTTCTTTCGCGACCCTTCTAGATATCTTACGAATCCGGCACCTTTCCGGAAAACTCTAAATTTGCTCATGTCCAGCCCATCCCAAAAAAATATCTAAGATCCACCCTTACAATTACAGGACTATAGGTCTGCTGTCTGTGATAAGTAAGGTGATAGAGGGGTGCATAAATATCGAGCTTATGGACTACCTCAATCATCACGGCTTGACTAGCGACAGGCAGTATAGTTTCCGGCACCACCAAACCACAGCGGACCCCCTAGCTTACGTGACGCAGTTGTTGAATGAACTCATCCAGTCTTAGGGTAAGGCTCATGGCGTTGCCCTTGATATCTTGATCAGCTGTGGCACGCTGCACTCTTATGCAAACTTACATCCTATGGCCTCCCAGAGAAGCTTTGCAGATGGGTGGCTGACATTATATCTTGCCGCAAGATATCCGTCGTAACTGACGGGTTCTTCTCTTCATCCTACAACGACAACGCTGGTGTTCCCCAAAGAAGGGTCTTGGCTCTGACTCTCTGACACTGTTCCTCTTACATATCAACGGCCTGTAAGATTTCCGGTTTAAGTAGGTTTAGATTTCGTGTGATTCGGAAATCATGTTTACTGTATCAAAAAGCTGGTCCTTCTGTGAACGGAGGCTAGGTGAGTAAACTAAAAATGAGTTTTGTTCTAAGAAGTTACATATGAGCATATACGCGAGCTGGTAAACTTATTCCAATAATGATATTGCATATTTCAAAGTAGTTATTAGCTCCAGGAGGGCTAAGCCACTAGAAAGCTATGGCAGTGTTTGTGAGTTGTGACAAAGTGATAGTGCTCCACAACCGATGTGTGAAAACGTGTAGTGAAACATTTATTCTGGCGGAATGAATAATGATATATACAGATAGACTTTAGACATTAACATTGGGCTTGTCTACTTTCGTGCGTTGGTGTGAGAATTGTGAGTTGTAGTTGTAGATTGTCGTGAAGCACCGATTAATTTAGTCTCTATGGAGATGCAGATAACAGGAATGAGGTCATTTACGTATTGCTGAAGGCTGTGAATTTTCGAGTATATGAAAAATTTACTCTAAGAGCGAGATAAGCTAAATTAATAACGCAGAGTGCGCTGAATCAGATACTGCTTTATGAAGGATAATGTCGAGGGTCTCTGGGATACCAGTGTTTCAGAGATGTGCACACTGCGTGCGGAATCACCACGTATGGGTGCATGCGCCGTACATCCTGCGTGCGGAACACTAGAAGGTAAAGAATATGCGCGATTTGCGACTGGGGGCTAGTGAGTACTTGAAGGTGCGCTAACCGTCTGGTGTTGCTAGCTGGTAGCGTGCAGACAGAATAAGGCAGTGCTGGGTAAGGGACAGTGCGGTGGACTCTGAGATAGCAGCGTTATTCTGAGGTGGGTACTCTGCATGCGGAATCGCGACCCTGCGTGCAGAAGACTGGAGAGGAAGGTGCTTGTGAAATTTGCCTCAAGTGGACTATTGGGAACTGAAGCTGCAGCTAGGGTAGGTCCCAAGAAAGAGGATTTCCATATAGGCGCATACCGCATTCGCATCAGAAGCTTTATGTTGCAGTTGATTGTTAATATACTTTTTTAATTTTTCGTGTAGGTATTCCTACATCAGTGGATCCGCTTTATTGTTTAGTTTATGGGTTACCATACTTTTGTTTATCAAGATACACTTCATCTACCTGCGTGATACCACACCTTTTCTTTTTATTACACTTTCATGAGTACATGCGTCTATATCTGCATAAATATATTCGCATAATATTTCTTAGACCTCTGAGCATGTTATCTATTACCATTTTCAGCTTATCAAAAATTTTATGGGGCAGCTAGGCCACTGTTGTAGATAGCGCATGTAATGTGTTCTGAATATTAACGACAATCCTGTACGATCAACCCAATCCACAGCTTTGCTGACGCCATGCAGGAATTCAAAGTGACAGGCCGATCTCTGCCGTTGAGCTTGAAAAAAGAAGACTAGCGACGACTTCCTCTCTGACGAGAGTCCTGGAGGTTATCGCTGCTTGGGGACGTAACAATCTTGTAGAGTTTAATGCTTCCGAAACAAAGTACTGTACCTTGACAAACAAAAAGTGTCCTAGCACTCATCCCGTTTCAATCAGATCACCGAGGACTGATCTGGCACGAACATATCTCGTAAATAGAGGCAGCTGTTGGGAAAAGCCAGGCTATTTGCTTAAGGCTAAGAAGTACTCTTCTTTGCTTGACCTTCTCACTCTATACAGGGCCCACATAAGGTCTAGCCTCGAGTATTGCTCACACGTTTGGGGAGCTGCCGCCCCGACTACATTATTTATGCCCGATGCTGTCCAGAGGAGAGCTGTCCGACTGATCGACAGTCTTGGAACCTTTTTTTCACTGGCGCGCCGTCGGCGATCTGGCTCTCTTCTACCGCTACACCAACGGGCTTTGCTCCTCAGAGCTCTCTTCCATGATGCCGCCGCGCGATGTACTTGCCAGATAGATCCGCTTGTCTTTGGCCTCCCATCCTAACCGTTTCAAACTTCGTACATCCAGAACTGGCCGATACGACGACTCCTTTGTCCCGAGGATGTCGAGATTGTGGAACAATCTACAAGAGGAAGCTTTATCCAGTTCTACTAATCTTAGGAAGTCCAAAAATCGTATCAACAAAATTTCTTTGGACCCTCATAGCACCCGCCGTGTCCCGCCATTTAGGCTTCTGCCTGCGCGGCTGCTTTGGTATAAAAAAAATAATATATTTACATTAGGGCATGAAATACGTCTACCTTGTTTCTACTTTGTCAAGTTGCTAGAAAGTAACTAGGGTTAGTGATGTGAGCACTGAGTGGAGGATATGCTATTCCGCGCCCTTGGTCCGTATCTATTTATTTATTGTATTATATATGTGTTGAATTGTTCGCGTATTTTTTGTCTATAAAATAGCAAAACGGATCAAACGTCCTCATTATGTTGTAAGTAATCTTCTATAAGTCTCCGCGAAATAATGTATTGGACAACATAATTATCCATTAATGCACCCGTAAAGATGTTTAGTTTTGACGGACTCGTTGGCTGTAGTTACTATTTCCATGATACTCGCGAAAACTAATTGATTTTTTAAAGACCACACAATGACGCTAGCTCAGTGATGATATTGGGGTTAAGATCATACAATGGCCCACTACTTATATCAATATTCTTCGAAACCAAATAGGCAAAATGAAAATCATTTTGGAACACAATAATAATGGTTTCCAACAAGACAATTCCAATACATAGACTGCACATAGTGCCCTGAAGCGATTTGCAAACAGCAATATTAATGTAGCTCTTGAAGCTGGGAGAAAGTCTCAATATTGCATAAAGAGGGTAACAATTACCGAAGAAATGTGAAGGAATAAGCATGGGCTGTTACCCAATTTGGTTGCGAATCCTCGAAGGACATGTCTAAATGGTATTCTCCAAACCGAGTGATGAACCTTGAGTTTTTTACTTCCAGTTTACTTCTTATGGTCGTTTATGAATCTCAAACACGCAGATGTTTTTTTTTTGTTCAGATAAAATCATGCTCGTTTGCTTTTGCGCTGTGCCATATTATACTTGTACTGATGGCTCTTCACGATCTCGGCATACCATAGGATCGCTCAATCTATTGTCACAATACACTTCCTAGGAATGATGATAAGAAAAAGTAAATTACGTATCACTGTTAGGGATATTTGGTTGACTTTATTTTAAGGCCAGTATGAGTTGTCGCTTGCCTACCCCGCTCGCGTGCGCCTCTAGGACAATAAACGGAGGAGAGATACTAGCTCACAGACAGACCACGCAGATACGCCGCAACCCGCATACCGTGAGAATATATATACCCGCAACCGCATACAGTGAGACCACGTGTCTACGCAGCAAGCGCATGTAGTCAGAAACCGCATATACGCAGCAAACGCATAGAGACAGAACCGCTCCCACACCCGCACTTCACGCTTCTGCATCAGCGCTACGCCAGGCATACGAACCAGAATCAGACAGAATACCGGATCAAAAGTAGGCGACAACCACATTTCATTCTGGAACCAGCCGCTATACAGTCCACTCGAATACTCTAACAATCACCATACTGTCATTATTGTCATTGACATTGAAAAAGGACATCGTTGTGGTCTAAACGACGTACAATAAACAAGAATTGAAGAGTGTAAGTTCTAAAGGGTCTTAGTGCCAAAAACATATATTTTCAATTATTCATGTGAAAAGGGTTTATGTGCCATGCCTAATAATATTGCAAACGTAGTAAGTGCCAGCGATTCATTCAGGTGTTTATTTTCTGTCGAATAGATAGCGGTCCCTGAAGTGCCAAAATACATTTTATTAATAAAGGGTCTATGTGCCAAAGCTACGAAGCAGATTTGGTTTCCTAACATTGTTGTTCTGTTGTGTCATTTCCATGTTTTAACTGAAAATAGAACGAAAAAGAATTGCAAAAGGTTCAGAAAGTGTAAAAAAGGAACAAAAACGTCTGAGGACAAGTGGCTTGAGTACAAAACTTATCGAAGTGATATAAAACCTGCAAAAAAGCCTAACAAGGCATATAGACCCTTTTCAGCATAATGAGGCACGTAGACTTTTTTATAATTTTCTGTTTTTAAAAATGTTTTTCAAGTCGAAGTCAATACTTTTAAAATTCGTTTACTCAAGGGTCTCACTTAAGGTAGCCTGGTTTGTCTCAAAAACATATATTTAGAGCTAAAATATCGTTTACTTCTTACTCAGTTAGTTTTATTTGATTATCTCGGTTCCATGCTTTTGGCACTTAGACCCTTTAGAACTTACATTCTTCAATCTGAACATATATGTGGTTTGATTCCGCGAGTCTTATGACAATATTAATGTTCTTAATTGGAAATCCTACTCTCCCGATTGAAATCTTATTTAACATACTTGGGGCTGGTTATTTCACCAAATGTATGCGACTGGTAAATACAATATAATATCAAAGAAGAATAAATATGGAACTGTAGAAAGCTATAAATATCTATTGGAAATGAATGTCCGTCATTTACGTAAATCACCTTCATGATTAATAAATTGTCATCGAGAATTTTTGATCAAATTAAACGAAATTAGAGTAGTATTAACTAATAAATGATAAAGCTACTTATAAATATCTATGTTTTTTGTGTTTCATTTGTCCTATTTCGTGATGCAGCTAAATAAGAACGCATGTCAATTACTCACTTACTCATTATTTCTGTGATATACAAGTGTTTACATTTTAACTTAAAATGATCAGTCATACAACTTACGTGTTACTGCTGGGTTTGCCCGGTATCATCTGATGGTTTCGCGGGGTCTTAACAATAATATGTCTTTATTGCATCATTAACATCACAGCATAACATTAAAAAGCATGATGCAGATGGCAGAGCTTAAACATTGACCAATCTACTCAACCAATATTTGGAAATATATAAAAAGGCCTAAATTACCTGATATATTATTATATGCTTCTAAAATGTTTGGGTTATAGTATTAGAATATATTCAACAAAGGTTAAGTGCTACCAAAATTATTGTGTGTTTAAAATATTTGGTTTTAATAGTGGCATTTCTGATGTTTTGCTGTATTTCTAATATTGATGTCTTATGCACTATAATATTTGGCAACGTTATATGAGTAAGATCGCTGAAACATGGCTTGTTATGGATAATTTGCTCATATACCATAAATAGAAATCACGAATGCCTAAGTGGTTATAATAAATTTTATGAGTGACAAAACTAAATAATCGAACAGGCTATTAATTTTGAGCCATCCTAAATATTTGATTGGGCCACGTACGTGATCATATTTCCTTAGATTATTAGTTAAGCGGCAACAAGGACTTTGAATTTTTTGTAGTCTCTAGGCAAACATTTGATCTAAGCAATATAAAATTTTGGAAATAATTCATAATTCAGATAATCGCTTTTTTATTTTAAAACTGAGCAAGTGGCTTTTGGTAATAGTTTAAGCCTAAAATAGCATATTGTGATGACGCTGTTGACATGCGTGTGAGAACGTAGGTCTTCGTCTATGAGTAGACTCATACCTTTGCATTCATGATTAAATTTTAAATCTGTGCTTCTTATTTTCAGGTTCAGGTTTGGCTTTTAGATATTTCCGTTTCTCTTTCTTACAAAATAGTACATTTGATTTTTGAGGATGTTATTAATAGCAGAATAGTTATTAATACTTTCAAGATCAATACTAATTTTAGCCTCAGCGATTTGTAAATCATCAGGTGGAAAGCGTAACAACAATTGAGTATCATCGGTATAACAAGTTACACTCGAGATTTTGATTTTGACGAACAAATCAAATATCTATATATATATATGATCATATTCTCTTTATACAGGGTTATCCAAATTAAGTGTCCACCATTAGTAACTTTGTTATTAGTGAAAATACAAAGTTGTTTGAATTAGCAAACTAGTAGCATTTTTAACGCTGGTAAAAATGAGAAATAAAAAAAAACAATTGAGAGTCGTTATTTTGATTTTTTTCAGTAAAATAACATTTTTTTAAATGGAAACCCCTGTATATTATATTTTTTTCTGTTAAAGCATCAAATTTTAAACAAAAAAGTTCATAATGACTTTTCCGCTAAAGTCAAAAATAAAGTCAAAATAACGATAAATATTTTTAATTATTTGCAGTATTATAATATTAAGACGGCTATGAAAACAACATGGCGTTCGCGATTTGACAGCATTAAGATAAGCGACAAATTGTTAAACTGGACATACTCGCAACTAGAAGGCTTTGGAAAACAATGATAAAATCAAATAATGTCAAACATTAGTGTAAATACTTGTTTATAAGCTTTATTGTGTCATTAATTTAAAGAAAAATGTTCTCCCATGAAGAAAAGTGTGATATGTTAGAATGCTATTTAGTGTGCAGAAAATTCTCCTTGAGAGCAAAAGAATACTACAGTGAATTATATCCCGCTCGCATTCAACCGTATGAACGATATTTTCTGAGACTTTATCGAAAATTTAGGGGCAACGAAAATGTTTTTGCTAAAACAAGGGCAAAAAAAGAATTCATAATAAGCGAGGCCACGGAAATTGCAGTTATTGGATATTTTGAAGCTTATCGTGAGAATTCAATAGCAGATATTCTCAAGGACTCTAATTTCAGTTATGGTACTGTTCAAAGGATTTTAAAAAAATACAAATTTATTCCGTATAAGTACCGACCAGTTCAAACGCTTTTGGCAGGGGATCCAGAGAGAAGACTTGTTTTTTGCCATTGGTATCTTAGCTTCTGTCGCCAAAATGTAAATAACCTTCGTTACCTTTTATGGACAGATGAATCAAATTTTTCAAATTCTGGAATGTTTAATAGAAAAAACCACCATTATTGGTCAAGAGAAAATCTTTTGTTAGTACATCCAAGAGGCCCACAAGTCCGTTTCAGTTTCAACGTTTGGTGCGGTATAATTGGTTCAAAAATTGTTGGCCCGTTCTTTTATGAGGGAACCCTAACTGGTGAAAGATATGTGGAATTTATGTCAGAAATTCTGACTAATTTCTTAGACGAATTGGATCTTATAAGTAGACATCATCTGCATTTTCAGCAAGATGGCGCACCTGCCCACAACTCCAGAGGTACTTATCATTTTCTAAGTACTACTTTTAATGATCAGTGGATAGGAACAAATGGCCCAATACAGTGGCCTCCCAGATCACCAGATCTAAACCCACTTGATTACTTCTTGTGGGGTTACTTAAAGAACCAAATTTACAAGCGAAGGTACGATAACCTTGACGCGTTAAAGACTGCAGTTAGGGAAAAGATAACCCAGATAGATGGTAGGACCATACTTAAGACAGTTCGAGCAGTTGAAAAACGTACCCAAAAATGTATTGAAGAACAAGGTGGTGTTTTCGAGCATCTTCTTTAAAAAAAATTGTTATTGTATTTTGTAAGATTATAAGTTGATGTTGAAAATAAAGTTTGTCGATACAATTTAATTGTTTCAGATTGGAGGCCATAACTTCAACAATTTGTAACCTAGGAGAAAAGTTATTGTAAGCTTTTTTGTTTAAAATTTGATGCTTTAACAGAAAAAAATATAATATACAGGGGTTTCCATTTAAAAAAATGTTATTTTACTGAAAAAAATCAAAATAACGACTCTCAATTGTTTTTTTTTATTTCTCATTTTTACCAGCGTTAAAAATGCTACTAGTTTGCTAATTCAAACAACTTTGTATTTTCACTAATAACAAAGTTACTAATGGTGGACACTTAATTTGGATAACCCTGTATATATATATATACAGGGTGTCCCAGAAGTAGACGTCAAGCCGAAACCGGGTGATAGGCAAGGTCATAACAGCTATTAGAAAAATATTTAAAAAAATTTTATGTATGTGTTTTGAAAATTATAGGTCTTTGAAAAAAATATAGAAATTTCACACCCTACGGCAGTCTGTCAACTCCTGTTACTACAAATATTAACTTTTTTTGGATTTTATTTGTACAATGTAATGATGAATAATGCATCTTCAAACTGGTGTCCCAACCTTACTGCCAACTTTTCTCGTTCAGGAAAAATTGCCACTTATTTCCCAACCAAGTATTCCAAAGTAAAACTTTGCTCAACTTTAACCGGCTGTACTGGAAAAAAATGTACTACGAGAGTTTGGCAAGTGACCTTAAAAGTTGGCGCATTTAATAAGGATTCCAAAATGGTATAACACTTAGAAGATTACTCGTTAACTTATGCACAATTTTTATTTGAAGAAAAACTGACGAAAATTTTCCAAAATTCCCTAATTAAACAGCGATTATGAAAACGCACAAGCACCCTTAAGGATAACTGTTTGCACAACAGTGGGCGTCAAAATGCTGCTGATGATGATTTACCTTTACAGCAAATGCTCAAACTGTTTTCCTTCAGCCGCAATACACGCTCGACATGTTCTTAAAAAAGATCGGGTTATTAAACGAGCGAATCCACGGTTATTAACAAACTCAGCTGCTTCCAATAGTCTTTGCCGTCGCTCAGCTACATTGTGAATCGGCTTGAAATACACTTTTTCTTTTACAGTTCCCCAGTAAAAAAAATCTAACGGATTCAAATCTGGTGACCGGGTTGGCCACGGTATTGTACCAGAACCCCTATCCATCTGCCTGGAAAGTTTTGATCGAGATACTCTCTCACTGAGAGTGCATAGTGCGCTGGGCAGCCATCATGCTGAAACCACATGTCCCTGTAAATACTCAGTGGCACGTCCTCCAATAAATTTTCTAAATGATTTTGCAAAAAACCTAAATAAACCTCAGCAGTCAAAGTCTCTAGGAACTCAAACGGACCGATTATTTTACCATTTAAAATTCCTGTCCAATGGTTTACCTTGAAGCGATATTGGGATTTATCTACTCTCATCAAATGTGGGTTTGCTATGTGCCACTCGTGTAAGTTATGGATGGAGCACGTTTTTTTGCAAGATAACTATGGGCTGTACTTTTTGGCACACCTGTTTTTAGTTCTATTGCACGCACTGAAGTACTCGGGTCTTCTTCGACAGCTCCTAGCACCACGTCTTAGTAAGGAAGGAAAGATCTTCCCTCACCGTGTGATTGGTTTGGTAGTTGGTCCTCTGAGAACAGTAAGCGGTGCACATTTGTGAACACTCGATGATCTGGATGACGAGCTGCATTCGGGTACCTCTCACAGTAATGTCTCGCTACAGCACTAGCGTTGCATCTGCATTCCCCATAAATGAGGTGCATGTTAGCATATTCTTGTACGGTGTACACGGACATAGCGGCACTGCACAATCACACTATCAAAGATAGTCTAAGGAAAGCAAATGTTGCTTTGAAGAGCAATTAAACAGTCCAAATCCAAATCACAAGCGATCAACAGTCCAGTTCACGAATCCAAAATTAGTAACAGTACGAAATCAACAAGCACGAACATGTAAAGATGCGCAGTAAACGAAGGAGTACTGATCGGTATCAAAGTGTGCAATAGCAAGTAAGTGATGTGCTTCATCCATACCACATACAGCGTGTTCAACCTCTCCTGCCCCGGGATTATGAGCCCCGAATTGCTTTTTGTCGCACAATGTTAGAAAGACACAGGAAAGATTCACAGTTCTTTGAAAAAATTTTATGGTCGGATGAGACCACATTTAAGAAAGATGGGTACATGAACCTGCATAACCTACACGAGTGGCACGTAGCAAACCCACATTTGATGAGAGAAGATAAATCTCAATATCGCTTCAAGATAAACCATTGGACAGGAATTTTAAATGGTAAAATAATCGGTCCGTTTGAGTTCTCAGAGACTTTGCTGAAGTTTATTTGGATTTTTTGAAAAATCATGTACAAAATTTATTGGTGGACGTGCCACTGTGTATTTACAGGGTCATGTGGTTTCAGCATGACGGCTGCCCAGCGCACTATGCACTCTCAGTGAGAGAGTATCTCGATCAAAACTTTCCAGGCAGATGGATAAGGCGGTCTGGTACAATACCGTGGCCAGCCCGATCACCTGATTTGAATCCTTTAGATTTTTTACTGGGGAACTGTAAAAGAAAAAGTGTATTTCAAGCCGATTCAAAAAGTAGCTGAGCTACGGCAAAGACTATTGGAAGCAGCTGAGTTTGTTAATAACCGCGGATTCGCTCGTTTAATAACCCGATCTTTTTTAAGATGTCAAGCGTGTATTGCGGTAAAGGTAAATCATCATCAGCAGCATTTTGACGCCCACTATTGTGCGAACAGTTATCCTTAAGGGTCCTTGTGCGTTTTCATAATCGCTGTTTAATTAGGAAATTTTGAAAAATTTTCATCAGTTTTTTTTCAAATAAAAATTGTGCATAAGTTAACGAGTAATCTTCTAAGTGTAATACCATTTTGGAATCCTTACTAAATGCGTCAACTTTTAAGGTTACTTGCCAAACTCTCTTAGTACATTTTTTCCAGTACATCCAGTTAAAGTTGAGCAAAGTTTTACTTTGGAATACTTGGTTGGGAAATAAGTGGCAACTTTTCCTGAACGTGAAAAGTTGGCAGTAAGGTTGAGACACCAGTTTGAAGATGCATTATTCATCATTACATTGTAAAAATAAAATCCAAAAAAAGTTAATATTTGTAGTAACAGGAGTTGACAGACTGCCGTAGGGTGTGAAATTTCTATATCTTTTTCAAAGACCTATAATTTTCAAAACACATACATAAAATTTTTTTAAATATTTTTCTGATAGCTGTTATGACTTTGCCTATCACCCGGTTTCGGCTTGACGTCGACTTCTGGGACACCCTGTGTATTAAGAACAAGAGGGGCCCTACGACTGAACCTTGTGGTACCTCTAAAGGAACATTCCGTAGATTTGAAATACCTGTCCCCAGAACCACCCGTTGCTGTTTGTCTTTAAGATTTGACGCCTGACTATAACGTCGTTGCGCCTGGAGCTTCACATAATCTTTCAAGTAAATGATACCAAGGACGCTGTGTAGTATTTCGTTTGGGGAAAATCGTGGGGCATTGACATATGTTCGTTAAGTCCTAGTCTTGTAAGCATTTTGTATAGTCAAACTACATTTATCAAACTTAGTTTAGCAGATTGACATAATAAATAAGGTTTTCGAAACGTACATATAATTAGGAGTTTTATATTCACTGCTATCGTATATTTTTTCCAGGTTATATCCTTATCGCTAATTATAGTTTGAGCTTTTCAGCAGAATCTGACATTGATATACCCACTATTTCCGTATACACGGCCGTCGGCTAGAGAGTACTTCCTGTACTACATCCTGCAACCTTTCGTGTACCAGATCTCTAGTACACGACTAGCCGACAGGTATAGCATAGACGTTGACTGGATAGAAAGCAAGTAAATGGCTCATCATAGGAAAGAAACCTAAAGAACATAGGGTACTACTGACCGTGTTGTCGACTACACATCGTTAATTTTGATCCGAAAGCTCCATCCTTCACGGAAGGCCGCATACCGCACCTTGACAAAGGCATTTGAGACATGCAACCAGACCCAATCTTTTTAGTCAAGAAGCACATGGGAGCTTTGCAGGTCCTGCAAAACGGGTGATCCCGTACAATGACCAAATCCTCATGGTATGTGTAAAACGAGACCCTACACAGAAGCTTCGCCATCATATAAAACAACAGGCACGACCACGTTATGAAGAAGATGAATCGCTTTGCAACTCTGCGTTGCCTAAGTCAGTGCTCGACTAGATAGTCGAGCAAGTTTGCAAACATTCCATACCTTGGCTCGCACTATGTACAAAGTTGTGTCAGGTAATTTTGGATAATATAAAGCAATATTATAACAGAACTCCCAACTAAATTCTTTTCCGAGATTCAAAATTATTACGATAATTTCCAACAATGCGGACGTCGGGCCGCTCTAAGAGCTGTATTTCTCACTCTTTGCTCTCCTTCTTTAATAATTATTATTTTTTCTTCGCTCCTTTCCTTTTAATCTTATCCGATTTCTGCGTGACCAGGCGGACATGATAAAAAAATGACTAACATAATTTGACACAAAGGCTCTACGGACCGCCTTGCTGGGGAACGACGACTAGAAAAGACATCCAAAAGCAAGATGCTAGTACTCACATTGAGGATGAATTCCCTAGCACATATTTAACCTGTCTGTAGTTCCATATTATGCTCCGACCAAAAACCGAAATGAACTTCAGGAATCAGGAAGATGGGAGGGTAATCCTGAGCGAATATAGAATTTATCTTCTTTGGAATCACGATGACTTCAACAGCCTTCCATGCCGATTATTGTCACCAAATAAGCAAGCACAAGGGACACATTTCAAGCAGAGTCAATATAAAACCTATTATGCACAATTGTTCACTAAACATAAAGTTTGAACGTCCCCTGTCGTAGCAACCGGGAACTTCCGGACCCATTTTTATACGAAACATTTTTGACGGCCTTTATTTTTTTTGAGAATATCATGCAGCAGCCTTTACAGTGGAAAGATAACATTGAGGTATTAGTGGGAGACTCAACCTCAACCCGTCCTCCGCCGTATTGCGGTCGACCAGCTGGCAAAAGCTACAGTATAAGAATATCTGAGTCATTGTTGCCTTTGATGTTAGGAATGCCTTCAATACGGCACAGCAGGAAACTGTAGAGTCTTTCGGGAAGCTGTTCTCTCCTAGCTGGAGAGAGAGAGCAAGATGGGAGTGCCTCAAGAATCCGTCCAAAGGCCGTTGCTTTGGAACGTGTTCTACGATGAGGTTCTTTGGTTTCAGATACTCCTGGGACTTTTCTTGATAGGGTACGCTCACTAACTGGCGATGATAGTGATTAGCAACATCAGTGTCACACTGGAAAGACCTATGGCATATGTAATCACCATGATTACTATATTAATGCTTCTCTGGTATGGGTAATGTCATCTGAGGGAAGTCCCAATAGTGAGAGGCGTAGGATCCTGGCAGGGTTGGCAATCGAATCTGTTCAGATTATTAAGTAGGTATGGGTGATCTCATAACAGCTTGTGTTATTGTCACTTGCTATTGTATGATACAAGAAAGTACTTATTCGTCAAGATGGCGCAGAATGTTTGTATCACATGCCTTTATAAGCTCCCATCTACTAGAAATCTCTATATATAAAATTATAGTAATCTCAAATGTATGCGTAGAGCTGACATCGTTGCGTGACATTTATGCACAATCTGCAAACCACGGTACGCCCACAAAAAATGGTAGCTTTACAATGACATCAGTGAAGATGTTTTATGATGTATGTTTTGTGAGTACGATCTCGGTCGCATATCACCGTCTCGTGTCGTTAGGGACCTGGATAGCCTGTCGTGCTACTGATACATCGGCTAGAGGGACGGTGGGTTAGAATCCCGCCCTCGGAAATAACATTCCGAGCTATGGATGTAGTGGTGATGGGTATGTGAATCGTCCGCTTCATATGAGTGCATTTCATATCGATTAAAATCAAGTAAAAATCAGTGTCTCTGGTATGACTTCAAGCCAGACTACCCAGGACATTTCAACTGATTTGAGAAAAAGCGCAAAGACCAGTAAATGTTGAATGAATCAATAAAAGATGCATCGTGTCGATTCCGGTTTTCGGGTGCGCGGAACAGCACCACCACGGTGAGGCTGTATAACATGTATACAGTGTTGCCGAACCTACAGGTTTTTTGGTACTACTACCGAAAGGAACCTTATACACCGATATACCGAAAGCGTCCTCATTTTTTTAAAAATTGTCCAGATATTTCCAGAATGTTTACCGAAAAAGAGCACGTACCAAAACTGAAGCTAAAAAATGTGGTCTGTGTAGTCTTATGCCAGACATACATGAGCATACATTTGGTCAGTCGGGCACACGAGGGACGTAAATTTGGTTGCCTACAAATATGTACGCATGTCCCTTATTCCGCTCTCCCTAAATTGGTTTTTGTGTACAACATGTACAGGCTGGTAGATCACCATCACTATTGCGTCACCAGACAGCAATTAGGAAACTAAAGCTTATCTGTATTTAATTGAATATTAAATTAAAATGTCAGGTGGTAAGGCTTCAAGTTCAGGAATGAAACAGAAAAACATTCAGAATCTTATAAACAAGAATGGCAAAACTAGTTTCAAGGATGGTTGTGAAGGAATTTGAAGAGCGACCAGTATTATATTCATTGTACAAGTTGTGATAAAGGACTTCATAGGGAGTTATTGAGCGTCGAAGAAAGCCAGGCACTAAGAATTCCAGGTCACATATGACATCTGAGCAACCACAGTAAAATAAAAATAAGACTTGAGATTAACAAAGTTAGTGCCTACCACTACTACAGGACGCTTAGAATCGTGGTGCAGCCAAGATTTTTTTCTTCTTTTTTGAGCGGATAACCTTACCTTTTATAGTAGTTTCCGCAGGTAAAAGAAATTGAATACGGAAAATAGTTTCCTTTGCCGTTTTCTTGCTATTTTTTCTTCTTTTTTGAGCGAATAACCTTACCTTTTATAGTAGTTTGCGCAGATAAAAGAAATTGAATACGGAAAATAGTTTCCTTTGCCGTTTTCTTGCTATTATTTTGTACTATTCGCTGATTGTAACTTCAATGGGTGAAAATCATGGACTCTTTGGCCGTAAAATTCAAATCAAAAACACAGATATTTACCTGCAACGATGAAGCACGAAAGCAATAGCAAAACTTGACTATTTAATAAGATAATTAAAATTAAATCAGTCTTGATACACTTTCAAACAAGATAAAAGTCTATTTAATCGCATTATTTTTATTTTAGAAATTTTGTCATCCATGCACGGAAACGCACCCAACGCCAGTATCCACCCAATGAACCTAATTGTGAAACAATTTTAGGATCAGCCTCTACTTGTCATTATTAGTGTAAGGTCAGTATTAATAGTAGATGGCACTATTACAATAACACCCTAATATCTTTCGGGAACAGGTACCCTGAATAAGTCTGTATTGTTTATGCGCGCGTAATACAAAAATGTATGTTCTTTCATAGAGGGTCGCTACGTAAGACAAAGTCCGTTGATCCGTCGCTGATGTTGTGATGGCCCTCTGATTCTTTCCTCTTACCAAACTTTAGCGACACTTTCTACCGATCTCGTCTTTTTCGGTTCGGCAACAACACTGTAACTATGTAAAACTGTAAAGAGCCTGACCGCCGCCGGACGACGGAACGGCTGTCGAGAGCCGTTAGGCTAGCATCCTAAATAATACATATTTTATTCGGGTAACAATATGTTCCACAATCATCTTGACAAACTTTGAAATATTAGAATACAATTATGTTAATAAACAAAAATTGGGAAGATATGGGCCTACCGTTTTGATTCATTTCATTACAATTTTAATTTCTATATTACGCTCACAAGATCTCATTCATTTGTTATAATAATCTTGAGTAAAACGGTTTATGAATTTTTGGACTTGTTTTAAGGAGAATATAGCGGAGCAGCTAGAATAAGTGAAATGTTTAAAAATCACGATCGTGCTACTTTATCTGCGTACGCTGCCTAAATGGTGGATCATACATAAATGCTACAACTACAAAAATAAGGGTCTTCAAAGGAACGCGGAAGCATATCTTATAAACAAGCCACAATAAGGCTTTTCGTGAGAAAATAGTCATTTTCAATCGTCCTCTGGTTGCCTTATTAGGTCCTTGTCTGTTTCGGAACGGATGTGAAATGGCTTGATTTGCTCAAGCGGTTGAGCTTTGAACTTTCATTCCACCCCGCTCGGGTGATTTTCAATTTTTTTCCTTCAAGTAAGTTTGTCCGATCGCCATGAGATACGAAATCCCATTAAAATTCGCCAAGCTATACTTATTATCCCGAAAAAATTATAGTCGGCTTTATTTGCTAACTCAATATATATTTTGTACTATGATTCAGCTGTTGAACAAGAACGAATACCTGGTGCCGCGCGGCATCCTACTACTATTCGTCATTATTCGTCAGAGCGGTCCGGTGGACCTTTGCTCTTAGTTAAACGCGCGGCATCCTGTAACACTGTTAAGTGTGATGCGGGCGAAGCCGTGGGCTTATTCTAGTGAGTAAGAAGTTTGCATTTTTGGGAAATATCTCATTTGCGTTAATATTTTATATTTTACATCTTTTTGCAATTCATGATGATTTTGTGGCCTTAAAAATCATAACGTATTGTTCTTTCACTGATGAGCGCGTCTACTTGTAATAAAAGATTAAATCCAGTCAAAATCAACAAACATACTAAGAGTAACGCACATGAATATTACCATAATTAAGCTGACAGGAAGAATGAAAACTGATTCCGGTCCTGAGATAAGATGACGCCTCAACGCTTCCACGCTACAAGGCCCGATACATTGGCGTAGACTAGTAGTGCTTGTAACTTGTTTCGTTGAGAGTCTAGTTAAGGCTATACATGCAAAGATTAAGAGTATTGACATTATACCCCCAGTGAGCTCCGAAGTATTAAGGAAAAGAAGAAGAACTTAATGTTCGTTACGAAACGCGTAATCGAAAGTCAGGATTGATAGACAAACCTGAAATAGTCGCGTGGCATCGAAAATACCTACGCGCAATAACTAAATATAGACGACAGAGCAGAAACATTATATGGTTTGGACGAGACGTGGGTAACTGCAGGTCGCACAGTTAAAAAAACCTGGATAGACAAAAATGTACTAAGTAACCGACAAGCACCATCAGGGAAGGGTCAAAGATTGATTATTACACATATACATGTATACATAAGGATGCAACTTGAATTTTGCCTCTAAGAAAGGAGGTGATTACCATAACGAAATGAATGTCAGCTGCTTCGAGAGCTACTTTCAAGAGGTGCTTCAGCGAGTAGAACCTAACTCTGTGATGGTCTTGGATAATGGTTCCTACCACAGTCGTCGAGTCGAACGTCCACCAACTATGGGATCTCGAAAAAGTGAGATGCAGCACTGGTTGCGCGAAAAGGCCATTCCGTTTGACGATTCTTGTGTGAAAGCAGAACTGAAGGAAACAATTAAACATCTCAAGCCTGCGCATATTAGTTACGTATTGATGAGATGCTCCGCCACGCTGGTATCACTGTGCTGCGATTTTAAAATAATCTGTGTTTGGAGTCGATTTGCCAAAATGGAGTTACGAAAAGAGGGGATATAAAACGATTCAAAAAATTTAATATTGGTTTGAATAGATAATATTTTCTGATTTCATTAATTCAGTAATCTGTAGAAAGTTTATAAATAGACTTAGTAGGAGCCAAAATATAATTTAAATTACCTAGATCAAATATCGAATTGCAAGAACTTAAGATTTTGCTCAGGAACAGATGCCCTCAAAAAAACCTGTGTTGTGTATGAGTGTATGTGCGCGTAAAACAAGAATTTACTTTTTTCATAGAGGACGCTGCGTGACACAAACTCCCTTAATCCATCGCTGATCTCGTGGCGACTCTGATTTTTTGTTACTACTGATTTTCTCCTTGAATCCACCGAATTCAACGACACTGTCTATCGATTTTTTTTTCACACTGCCTGGATAGATATGATTGACGACGATGACCTGACTGGTCAAACAAGCAATTTGAGGTTGAGCAAGATTTAAATTGCAGGCAGACATTTATCGTCCCAAAGCTATTTAATTTTCAGGGCAATACGCGGAATATTGCACCAAAGTTTAGTAACAAAAGAAAAATGTATGCTTGGAATTCAAATTTTTCGTCGCATCTATGTAGCCTCCCTTCGGGTGCCGCTCCGCATGGAGACAACCACAGGAGGCCACGAATGGTGACCAAGTCTGAGACCGAAACACGAGACTACTGGCATAGCATCCGTGCAGAAAATCTATCACTAGGACACCTCTAATATCCAAGATTTAAAAAAAAAATATTTCACAATAGGACATATGCGAGTTGCGCAACTTGATCGTCGGCCGCGGTTTCTTGTCGCTATCTCCGCATGAGGTAGCGCCTTGATTGTATTTTTTGCAAACTGTATTAAATGCAATTTATTGCATAGTTCAATTAAAGCGGAATGTTTTGAAAAAGCTGAGCACATGGAAGACTAAAAAATATTAGCTTTTTAAAACTTCCTCAAAATGTTCTAGGTAGGTCGTATGAGTTAGACTTGAGAACAATAAGGAAAACAGGTACCCAAGAATTAAGCGCCTAAAAAATTTAGGTCTGAATTAATTTTAACGCAAATATGGTGTTAAGTTTTAATGGAAATCCAACACAGCCGGTAGCCATAGAATCACAGAATGTCTACCACACCTCCCAAGGTTCAAATACTTCAGACAGAAGTCGTGTACAAAGTTAGGGCGAAACCGGTTATTCCTAGGAAGTAATTTTGTTAGTTAAACATCGGCACATCTTTATAAGGCACAGGATTACTTGCACAAAGCCAAGAGGCATTGTAAAAAAGACAACATATTTTAATTGGTATTGCGGTATCCTCCACAAGAAATATCCCTCATAACGACACACAGTGTCAAAGATTCAATAATTTTTAATAAAGAAAAAGAAAAATATGATTTATATCCTTCATATTCCCACGCTACTGGCTGGTATTATAATCTCGAAAAGAATAACAAATTAAATACATTTTTTGATGTTATATGACGAAAGACTATGCCACTCATTTCCGTCGGTTACTCTTGGTCTGACTGTTTGGCCGCTAATCCTTGGCCTGCCTATCACTCTAAAGGCACCGGTCGAATTTTGATGATATTTCCAAATTACTAATATTACATAGGAAGGGAAAAATATGTCGTTGCTTAAAATTAATACTAAAAAGCATTAAATATCGATTGCTGTAATTTTAGAAAAATTTTCTATGTAAAGCCCAAATGTTATTTTTTGACTGGCAGGGGAAAACATGCTGGTCTTCTTTCTTCATTTTGAGTGGTACTGTGATGGTGGTGATGGTATCGTTGCACTCATCGTTTTTGGCGTGACTGGGACTCATAACCAGTAAAAAACCCCTGTCTGCTGAGGTAAAGGTGGTTGAATACACCTCTCACTTGTTGTGGCACATCCTCAAGTGAGATCACAGCGGGCGTGTTCCTCTCTCCTGCTAGTATAGGATATCGTTTCTCCGTTTACTTTCCATCATGACTATGGTAACACTTCTATTAATGATTTCCTGTCCATCCAATGTCCCCTCTGCATTGTTCCTCCACTCTGTACATCTTTGGCACACAAACAGTGTATGCTCTGGAGAGTCCTTCTTTCCACAGTATCGGCAACTGCTGCCCTCCGTTATTCCCATTCTTTTTGTATAATTCCCAAAATAATCGTGTCCAGACAGAAACTGAGTCAGATAGAAATCCAGCCTTCTGTGCTTTCAGCTAAACTATCTTACATCGGGAATCGAGATCTTGCTCCACGCTGCCATCTCTGTGTGCTCACTTCACAGACACTTCCAATTTCAAAATGTGAAGTTTCTTTCGAAACAGCTTGGTACTTCGTTGTCTTGCGTCATCCCTACTATACAGACGGAGCCTCTCTTCTATGAGCAGAGTGATTAGAGGTAGAGTGTTATTACCATTGTGGATATTGTATGGTACCCGCTCGATATCCATAGCAGCGCCTTCCTTTGAATACTCAAAGTCGTTTGCCTATATCTTTCGACGTGTACCACTTGGTGCTATACAGGCGCTGCATACAAGACCACATAATGCATTACCTCACAAAGGTCCGTCATCTTAGGGCCACTTGGGCTCATCCAATCACCAATCCTTGCCATTACATCGTTCACTATAATTCTCAACTCCTTGCCCTGTTTTGTCTCTGCTATGATCGCCAGATCGTCAACGTATGTGACGCATCTTGTTCCCTCTGGAAGTGTCAGACCCAGTTGCGCTGATGAATTCCTGCGCGCTCCAGACTTCTCTTGTTCCGTTCTTTGTTAGGAAAAGTTTTCTGTCCAGAAAATACCTCTCAATCAAGCTTGTCAGGTACGCTGATATATTTCTACGCCGAAGTTCCCTGATGATCAGACTCCGGCTAGCCGAATTGAAGACGATTTCAACGCCCACAGTGATCAGCGCGCACCACTTGCTTGCTCTTACTGTTACATTATCCACAACTGCTTTAATTGCCTGAGCCGACGGCCTTCCATTCCTATATCCATATTGCTCGTTCGACAAGTCATCATTAGATTTGACCTCGTTCTCAATTCTGACCTTCATTAACCGTTCAAAGAACTTTCCAACCACGCATATCATACATATAGGCCTATAAAAAGATGGTAACCCTTCGGGCTTGCCCCTTCCATGGTAGGATAACTGAGGCAATCTTCTAGATGTTGAGAGGTCTTGCGAGCTTAGTAGCTGGTTCACCATGCCTAGTATTGTCTCTGTTGGGACCTCTAACGCCTTCTGAAGTATACCATCAGGTGGGAGCCTTTCCTGTTTTCATTTCTGATACTGCCTCTCGGAGCTCCTCTAAAGTAAAATGTGTGATGCATTCGACTGCCTTCTGTCCCCTAGGCCAGGTGTCGATTGTCTTAGGAAAAGTTGTTCAGTTATCTCTGCTCTTTGTGCCGTTAATAGCTCAAAGGAAACGGTACATCCTCTTATTTGCTTCAGAAGAATAGAAGAATGCCCCAGACGTTGTCCTCCGGTTCGTTACACAGCTTCTTCCAGTGAAATCTCTTAGAGGATGCAATTTGCTTTTTCAATTTCTTCCACGCCGCTTTGTATAAGTAATTCATACTACTCGATTCACTCTCAGTTACGTGTAAGACATATCTCCGACTGCTGCTCAATTGTACCAAATGTACCATTCACCAGTAGGATATTCTCCTTTTTCCCTACCTAGTCCGAATAGTGCTTTTCTTCGTGGCATCCTCCTGAAGTCCTCCAAATTCATGTGCTTTTTGCGGTTGGAATATTTATATTCTCCTCGAATGCATTCACATCAAGAACCGGTCTTTTTCTGGGTTGTACCCTGACCCTCCAACTCAAAGTATATATGATTGTGGTAGCTGATTGTTTCTCCAGGTAGAACTTCCCAGTTTGATATTTTGGCAACTGCCCTTGAAGTAGCAAGGGTTACGTATATAAAAGAACGACTTTCTCCTCTTTGGAAAGTGGTAATGTCGGCAGTATTGACTACGACCAGATTTAGTTCTGCAAGCCATTCCTCAACGTATCTACCTCCCTTATCTGTGATCGAGGAACCCCAGAGTACCGCATTCACCATCACGGGCCTGGCTCATCGCTCTGTCGATATAGTTCTCAAAATCATTCATGGGTATATTTAAGAACGTGAAACACTGGAACAGCTTTCACTTCTCAAATACTATAGAGACATAGCCCTCACCTATGTCTACTTTCAGAGTTTTTACTATTCTGTTTAGAATATTTATGTATTGCCATGACTCCATCTTTATACATTGATGCAGATATCTGAACGGTCGTCCCCGCTGCGTTCTACCGTACGGTGCCCATATCCTAGACATTTACAACATCTCCTGGTGTGGATACGCTTTTGTACTCTACACATAGCCTATCCTATTTTCAAGACCCTCTCCTTGCTAAGGGCTTCTGCTGCCTTTTTACTTGGGCGTATATTTGCTGTTAGGTCTCCGCTTCTCGTTTGCGTCAGCACTGACACTATTATTCGCTCTACAATATCTGCCAATCGCGGTTTTTAATTATACTTCTTCGATATCCGCGATTCCGACTACCTGCAATATAATTTCATTCGACTTATGGATCACTTCTATTCCCGCTACGTTACTGTTGATGACATTCCTTAAATTCTGTGCGTTTTTCGTACCTTTTGTTCCTAACAGTAGATCACCATTGATAGTCCTTTTGATACTTTTAATATCCTGTCCAACCTCCCATATATTCACGTTTCTGTTTACACCCTTTAGAAGCTCGGCAATGACTTACCCTGACTATTTATGATAACCCTGGAAGTACATACCCGAGTTCTTCCTGCTTCTTTAATTGATTGATTGACTTTGTTCGTTTTTTTCTGTTTTCCTCTTCCAGGATGGTCAAGTGACAGGCTGTATCTTTGGAGACATACTTCAAATACTTCCTTATTAAGTCGCGGTCAATATTTCCCAGAGCCTTGATCTTAATCCCGGACGTGCCTTGTGACCTTACGTGTTTCTTCAGGTCAACACAGTACCTCCTCGTCCGTTATGGCGCTGTTGTCCATCTTCATTGGCAAAGCATGGATACTTTGACCAGAGTTTCCTTTCGACTTCTCCGTCTGTTAAGCCATTGTCAATCAGCACCCTCGATGCTGGAAATTTTCTGAACAAGCTTAATTCGTGTCCAAAAGAACCACTAGTTCCCCAGTTACCTCCGTCTGTTCTGGACTACTTGTCTCCACGGAGGTTTTTTGGTAAGCATCTGCTGGCTAATCTATCTTTTTCAGGTTCTCCGGGTTGTCTTTATCAAAAGCCTCATGAGTCTCCTTTTTACAGTTTATAGCTTTATTTGCCAACTCATTTTCCATTTCTATCCAATCTATGGTAAGACCTGAACACAAAATGAAAATTTTATTGATAGTAATAACAATAATAATCATTAATAAGCAGTAAGTAAGTAAATGAAAGTAGATGTTTGTAACGTTGATCGTTATTTCGGAGGCAAAGGCTGACATTTCTGTGTACATTGCTCACTGCTTTATTTCTCTTTTTTCAGTCTTCCAAACTCTGTTACTATGTTCAATTTAAGGTGTGGTCTGATACAGGAAACAAATGACTATCTGATAATTTCAAAACCTGCTTAGGACCTTTTGTTTTTCTGGAATAACTGCGGTTTGACAACGTCAATGTATAAGAAAAAAATAATGTTGATGCTGGCGCTGCGGTTCGTAAAAGTTGAACTTGAATGATACAAATTTTTCGATACGTGTCAGCTTCAGCAATCTGCTATTCGCTCGTACTGCCGCGATTCTTAGATGGGTGCTGCCGCATCTGACGATATGGGAAGGGGCAACGTTGCCAAATGGACAACGGTAACTACCGGTAGGGCAGGAAAAAATATGTATCGTCCTGTTTGACTGACCTGATCCGTTTAATTTCATTATTGATCATGTTAGCAACTATTTATTTTTTAGAGGGTTTAACTTAACTTAATCCGTTGCGTAGGAAGTGCAGAGTCGACCCATTATTCGCCATGTTGTATCATACAAGTTGGTATGAATTTTAAAAGTACATTGGGATACGCATATTAAGAAAAGTAGCCAAAAGATCGCCCCACTCTATTACTGTCTGTACCAGTTAAGTTTTGTTGTGGAGAAGTGGATATTACTGATATTTTACCATGCACATATCCATTCAGTCCTAATTTATGGAATAGAAGCATCGGGGAGCATCCTCTCAGCTGCAAAGACTTTTTGTGTTGCAAAAAAGGCTGTTCGAGTAATAGCTAAAATTGGAAGGCTCACTAGCTGCAAGGATTCATTTAGAACATTAAAGATTTTAACCTTACCATCTGTATATAACTCAATATACGTATCCTTGCTAAAACACAATTGAGTAAGTTCAATTCTGTAAGCACTCGTGCTTACTTTACAAGTCAAGTATTAGATGTGCCGTCGCATAGATTGACGAGAACGGAGGAGAGCTTTAGATACATGGCTGTTAAGTTTCTCGACAGACTCCCCAACAATTGGAAATCACAACCACTGAACACCTTCAAAAGAACAGTTAAACAGTTTTTACTGGAAAAAGCTTTTTACTCTATTGATGAATTTTTAATGTGTGAATATCTTGTTTGATTTTAATCATTGTTGTTTGAATGCCACTGAATGGTTTGTCCTTTATTTCGCTTTTTTATATATACATATATGTTTTATATTTATAACTTTATCTATACGCTAATTTGATCTATATGTATCCTTATTTGGAATATGCCATATGTGGTACGAATATGTGTGCGTCCACACTAACATGATTTGTTATTAGCTTTTGTAGCGCTCTGACTGACTTAAACTATATCACATCTGTGATCATACAGGACTAATAAATTATTATTATTATTATTATTTGAACTACGGGAACCTACATACAATTACGCGCCTATGAATCCTTATGCGTAATAATATCTTAGTGACACTATCATATTAAAGAGAGGAGCGCGGTTGTATGCTTCTACCTTCAATTTGGAAAACTTATATAGTTTTGTATCAAAATAAAGTGGAGTATCATGACGCATCGTACGCCACTGTTATCGTTGAATACCCTTATGTATGGTGAGGCCCGCGCATAGATATATCAATACATACCGCTGCAGTCGCGCACGATACGTTATACAACTCTCTTTCATTTTGGTACCCAAGTGTAGTTGTATCGATAAAATATTTATAACGAGTAAATATTAATACAGGTGGCCCGCATATCTCAACATTTGACTGCCACTTCTAAATCAAAAATATAACATACTCTCAACGCCGTTTACTGTTAACATCTCTGCGGTATCGGAAATAATTGCAATAGATTTTACTGTAAGTTTTTATAACTTCAACCTAGTTTCCATTTGTTTAAGCAATTATTTACAGTTATTTGGGTATTGATGAGATTACTCAATTGCATGCTAATCATCTAGAACTACTGGCAGTTTTCTTCTGTTGTAAATGCTTTGCTCCTGACTTGATGGGCTGTAGAATATTATATCTCATTGTAATGCGACAAGTATATCCTGCATCAATAGATTGGGGAGGTTCTAGTTTCCACGTCTGAACCAGGTTGCGGGAGAGCTGGGGAAGTTGTGCGAAGGGACAAATATTACTTCCCTCGCGTCAAATATAAAATCTAGGAGTAATACTGATACAGTTGACCATTTGTGTCAGTGGGACGTAGAAGCGGAGTGGGAGCTACACCTGTCACTGTCATGGTTTTGGTTCATGGGCTCGGTGTCCCTGAAATTTCGCTTCTCGAAGTAACGCAACGATCTGATGGAGGGACCCAGGACGCCACTTCCACTAATTCTGAAGCTTACCCTGGTTGTCATCGCTGGAAAGATGTAATTCCAATCAGCATCTATAATCCATCATGTTATTGTGGACTTAGATTAAGGTAGCACCTTTGTCGGGAAGAAATACATGTTCGTCTTTCTACCTTGAAATTTATCACCTTACAGTGTGACAAGCGACTAAAATATAATTGTTTGAGTTGTCAGTACCTTTGCCCAAAATGCTACTAACGATGCAGGCATAAGATTGTTTTTGAAGGGCATTTACAGGCTGGTTGCTGCTGAGTAAATCAGAAACACTGCTGCACCTGACCTCAGGTATATATATATATATAATAATAATATTTTGGAATTTTGTAGTTGTTTTAGTTTTCTATATAATTATGTATAGTCATTCGCTGCACAGTACAAACCCAGTCTTTCAATTTTCGTCTAATTTTTTTCCAAAATGAAGTATTTTTATTTCGTTTGGTACTACATTATATAGTTTAGCTGCTAAGAACTTAAATGATTTTTTGAATAATTTTTTTGTGTGGTCTTGAATATTAGATGAGCCTATTCGATATCGTGTGTTATGCTCGTGTTTATAGGATTTATTTTCATTACAATACTTATGGTATAAGGTGGTGGCATGTAAGACATAAAGTTGTCTTGTATCAAGTATCCCTGTTTCCTGATATAAGTTATTTGTCGGATATAATCTTGGCTTATGGAAAATGGCTTTCAAAACAGTTTTTTGTACTATATTCAGGTCAGAAATATATGTTCTGCAGGCGGCGCCCCAGCTGTGATGCTGTATATTATATGGGTTTCAACTAAGGCATGGTACAGGATTCGCAGATAACTTTCTGTAAGAATGATAGCAAGCATTTTGAGTTTACAGACAACATTTCTAATTTTTCTGATAACATATTTAATATAGTTATCCCACCTTAGATGTGAGACTATAAATATTCCAAGATATTTCAAAGTGTTATCTCTATCGATTTTGGTTTTTTGGCCATGACAATTAACGGAAATTTGTTCGAAGGTAGGTAAACATTTTGAATAGGGTGTAAGTTCAATAAATTTTGTTTTTTTTTTGAAGTTAACTGTTAAAATTTTAGTATCAAACCAGTCAATTATCCTTATAAAATCCTTTTCAGCTGTTTGCCTTAGTGTGCTCCAGTCATCAGCTTTATATAATATGAGGGTGTCGTCTGCAAAACATATAATCTTTCCAGAACTGTTAATTTTGAATAAGTCATTTAAGTAGAGACTAAATAATAATGGGCCTAGTACTGTTCCTTGAGGCACACCACACTTGATGCACATTTTTTTACTGTAAGTGTTAGTGATTTTGACAGTGTTTGCTCGACTTGAAAGGTAATTTTTTAAAAGTATTTGTGACGTTCCCCTAAATCCCAATCTTCCCATAACTTTCCGAAGCTCGACATAGGTAACCGTATCAAAGGCATTTTTTAGATCAACAAAGATACCAATAGTAGGTATCTTTTTTGTTGACAGAGTTAATTTCATCCATTTCAGTCAAAATTGCATCTGTAGTAGATTTTCCTTTTTTAAATCCATATTGGTCAGAACATATAATTCGGTTTCTGTCCAAAAATTGTAATGTCCTTTCTTATAGTAATTTTTCGAAAATTTTGGCTATATTCGATAGTACTGATATGGGTTTATAATTTCATGTTTCCATTCTGTCACCGCTTTTATAAACAGGAGTAATAACTGTTGTTTTAAATGCGTCAGGACAAATTCCAGATTGGAAACACCAATAATTGACGTAAGAAAGTGGTTCGGCTAAGTCGTAGGCTATTATTTTTAAATGCTCAGCCTTGATACCATCTACATCAGGACTTTTTTTTGGTTTTAAGTGATAAGACAGCTTATTGTACTTCAATCGGACTAACGCTTTCTAAAAAGAATGAATTGGGAAGTTGGGTTTTTGGGAACATGTCGTTCAAAACATTTTTTTTAATACTGGCTGCTAAATTTACTCCAACATTTGTGAAAAAATTATAAATTCGTCGGATATTTGTCGTTTATCTGTTAATATTGTTCCATCACGATTCTTAATTTCATCAATATTTGGCTTCCGTTGAACGTCTTTGTCAGATAAGTGATCGACAACCGACCACCGTTTTCTTGGATCAGATTTGGCATCTTGTAATTTTTAGATAAAGTTGGCCTTTTGCTTCTCTAACTACTCGTAGATGGTTAAAAAAAATATATTGATCATATTTACGGAAGGTATCTACACCTGGTGATGCTTTTATTATTTTGTATAGTTCCTGTTTTTTGTTGGCAGACTTTATCAAACCTTTAGTTATCCAGGGATTCCTGCTTCTGTCAAAATTTTAACTCGGTTAGTACTACATTCAATTAAATGCTTTATGCGTTCAGTCAGTGTGTTTGCAGCATCATTAACATTTGTTGGACAGTACACTGCTGTCCACCATTCTAATTTGATATTTGCAAGTAGTTTTTTATTATCGATAAAACACCCAAATTTCACTGATTCATTATTGGAGGTGAATCTACTATTATTTTTTTTTGGTGATGATATAAGTATTACAGTGGGTAAATGATCGGTTATATGGTTTTCAACAATTAATGGTACGTACCGAAAGAAATTTGAAAAATGTTTGATGAAACAATAATCAATGCAAGAACTAGAACTATTATTGACTAATCTTGTTGGTACATTTATATGTGATATGAATCCGTTGCTCTGCATTACAGTGAGATATTTGTTTACTAATTTGGTATCGTGCAGTATATTAATATTCATGTCTCCTATTGTGAGGTCGTGTGACTGTATGGCATTTTTGTTATCTATCAAAAACCTTTCAAGATTCTCTACAAATGTATAAGAGTTTGATGATGGTAGTCGATAGACACATGTGACTTTTACACTTTTGTTATTAATTCTCAATATCAAACCCAACACTGTGATACCGTCATTAAATTTAACAAAATTACATCTATAGTTGATATCATTTCTTACATATACTACCACCCCATCATTCTGATTGTACGTACCATTATTGTAAAGCGTATCATAACCATCCAAATAGAACAAAGATACATCATTAATTTTCCAAGTTTCTATTAATATTATAATATTAAATTTGTGTTAAATTGTAGTCAGAAAGATATTAAAACAGTCAAAATTTTGGTTTAGGCTTAGGATATTCACGTGATATAAACTAACATTGAAATTAGAATATTCTAACCATCTATTAAGTGCATTTGTGTCTTGAGCAATATTTGTATTGATATAATTAACCTGAAAATTATTTACGTAACTATTCATGTAAAATTTTGCAAACGATATGTAGCTCGAAAAACGTAAAAAGGACTAAACGCTCAAAACATTATTCTGGATGAATACTGTTTTTGAAAATATAAATACGACGGGCATTTTTCGTCTGTGGGCGAGTGACCAACATCATTATTCTTATTATGTTTAACGTTATAGTTCATACAGTTAGAACATTTTAAAATGTTTACAGTACAAATTTCACTTCTATGTGCTTGTCCACATTTAATGCACATTTCCGCGCCCCTACATTTTTTGTCTGTGTGACCGAACATCAAGCATTTCCTACACTGCGAGATCTGGTTATTGTCATAGACAAATAAGTTTTGCCAACCTAGTAGTATTCTTGATTTCTTGTTGATAAGTATGTCTCTATATTTTGGAATGGTATGTGTCTTACAAAAGTGATTTCGATTTCGTTTTCATTAATGAATGTATTCTGGGATATGATTACTTCTTTAATTTTTGCTCCTGAAGGTTTTTTTTTCAGTTTTCTAGCCTATGATTTTAATTTTCGGTCTCATGTCTCTTGCTCCTGATATATTAACCTTTAACTTAGTTTCTAGTTCATTTTTCAGTTTCTGCTAATAACATTGCTCAACTTGAATTTCGAGGCCGCCGTTATTATAATTATTTACTTTCTATACCTTGACTTCAATACTTGCTAGATTAATGTTACTATCTAGGTCTTTTCTGGTGTCATTATAATGTTGAGGATTTTCGGAAGTAACTAATATGGATTTGATGTCATTGTTGTTCTTGTTGTTGCTATTGATTTTAGGAGTACTTTGTTTCAAAATTTGTGAGTACGATATATTCTCTGACTTTCTTTTCTCAAGTTGTTCTAGTTGATTAGTTACAATAGCCAAAGTAGATACAACGGATTCCTTCTCTACTATGTTGGCAGAAATCAAGTCATATGCTTCCTGTAGCCTACGGTTTTCATTTACCAATTGATATATAATTCTTTCCATTTCTTCTGAAAGCTGTTTAAGATAATAATTCTCTTTGGCAATAGTTTCTTTGGTACTTTTTTCACTTACGCTAATTTGAATATTGGGTTCTAAAATTTCGTTTTCTCTTTCATTTTTCTTATTTTTGGTCATATTGCATATGAACACTCCTTATATCAATTTCTCATAAAGTTCACGTTGACAGAATATATTTTTCAACAATTGCCAATTTGGTATTATGGCCGCAAAATAGTGTTAGATGATGGAAGGATCTCACCAATTAGCTCCACAAATCTGGCCCACCTCAGGAAATATCAGATTACACAGCAGCAATTTTTGTCGACTAAGAAACTAATTAAGTTGTCGAAACGTTCTAGAGCTAGTTAAAGGTAGATGGCTAGTTTAATATCTTTATCTGTGTTAATGGTTAATAAAAAAATGCACGTGTTCATCTTGCCGAATGAATCACAAACGATTTCGAAATATAAATGTTATTTTTATGCGAAAAACGAAGGTTACGTTTTTTTCTCCTAAAGAAATTCATACCTTTTGTATTTGTAAGTAAATGAACAAATACCCTACGATATTTGAAAAACATACGTTACTATACACATTTTAAAACAAAGCGGATGATCTTTTTGCATAAAAAAGTATTAAACATTAAACTAGTATACTTTGCTATAAAATGCCCTTTGAACTGACCCTGTATATTGCTCAATAGACTAGTAGTGATGGCCGGAAAACAGGTGTTTTGGGATAAATAATTAGAAATTCTCAAAAACTACTTCACAATCTACTCCAAATTTTGTTGTGGTTATTTAGAAGTATGAGTCCTACGAGTTTGAAGAATTTCAAGTACCTGCGAGAAACCATCGTCGCATTACAAACAAGTGCCAAAACCTGCATTTTGCCTGGTTTTTCGGCCATAACATGTTTGCTGTTAGTCGAATCTTTTTACGTGTAGTCTCATTTTGTAGGTCTTATAAATACCTAAAAATCTCATATGAAGAGTATGCTCGTTCCTTTTTTTTTTTTTTTTTATATCGAAACAGCCGCGCAGGCAGAAGCCTAAATGCCGGAACACCGCGGCTGCTATGATGATCCCAAAGAAACCTTGTTAATACGATTTTTGAACTGCCTAAGGTTAGTAGAACTGGGAAAAGCTTCCTCCCGTAGATTGTTCCACAATCTATACACCCTCGGGACAAAGGAGCGGTCATATCGGCCAGTTCTGGATGTACAAAGTTTGATACGGTTAGGATGGGACGCCGAACTCAGGCGGGTCTGTCTGGCAGGCACATCGCGCGGCGGCATCATGGAAGAGAGCTCTGAGGAGCAGAGCCCGTTGGTGTAGCGATAGAAAAGAGCTAGATCGCCGACGGCCCGCCGGTGCGAAAGAGTCCCGAGGCTGTCTGTTAGAGAAGAGTCATCGATCAGTCGGACCGCCCTCCTCTGGACAGCATCGAGCATGGACAATGTAGTCGGGGCGGCAGCACCCCAAATGTGTGAGCAATACTCGAGGCTAGGCCTTACCTGGGCCTTGTATAGAGTGAGAAGGTCATGCGGAGTAAAGTACTTCTTAGCCCTAAACAAATAGCCTAGCTTTTTCCCAGCAGCTGCAGCTATTGAAGAGATGTGTTCGTGCCAGATCAGGTCCTCGGTGATCTGGACTCCGACCAGCCGAAATGAATGGCTCTTCGGTAGAACTCGACCGTCCATCGAAACTGTATGAGCGCTAGGACGCTTTTTGTTCGTCAAAGTACAGTACTGTGTTTTGGAAGCATTGAACTGTACAAGATTGTTGCGTCCCCAAACAGTGATAGCCTCCAGGTCTCTTGTCAGAGAAGAAGCCGTCGCTAGTCTTCTTTTTTCCAGCTCAGCGGCAGAGATCGGCTTGTCACTCTGAATCCCTGCATGCAGAGTGCTGTCATCAGCGAAGCTGTGGATTGGGTTGATCGTGCAGGAAAGGAGGTCGTTGATATGTAAGAGAAATAGTGTTGGAGCCAAGACCGACCCCTGGGGAACACCCGCGTTGACGTTGTGGGATGAAGAGGAGAATCCGTCAATTACCACGGATATCTTGCGGCCAGAGAGAAAGTCAGCCACCCATCTGCAAAGCTTTTCTGGGAGGCCGTAGGATGGAAGTTTGCTCAAGAGGGCAGCGTGCCACAGCTGATCGAACGCTTTCGTGATGTCAAGAGCAACGACATGAGCCTCACCATGAGACTGGATGAGTTTACTCCACAGTTGCGTGACGTAAGCTAGGAGGTCCGCTGTGGATCGTTGGTGCCGGAAACCGTACTGCCTGTCGCTAATCAAGCTGTGACGTTCGAGGTAGTCCAGAAGCTCGCGATTTATGCACCTCTCCATCACTTTACTTATAACAGAAAGCAGAGCTATAGGCCTGTAGTTGTAAGGGTCGGTTTTAGATCCTTTTTTTGGGATGGGCTGTACATGAGCAAATTTCCAGTTTTCTGGGAAGGTGCCGGATTCATAAGATATCTGGAAGAGACGCGAAAGAACTGGAGCAAGCTCAGCTGCACATCTCTTCAGTACAATGGCAGGAATCAAGTCCGGACCAGAAGCTTTGTTGGTGTCGAGCGACAAGAGCACTCGTCTTACGGTCTTATGCCTGAATGTTGTGGGGAACCCTTTGAATTGACGGCACTTGGGCGTTGGTGGGGACGTCCATGGTGGAGTTGGCAGCAAAGATCTTGGCTAGCACTTCCGCCTTGGCCTTTGAGTCGAATACAATAGTTCCATCCTGACACGTAAGTGGTGGAAGGCTACTGTGTGAGAAGTTCTTTTCAATCTGCTTGGCCAGTGTCCAGAAAGACCGACTGCCATTGCGCTGCGACATTACCCTGTGCCTAACTTTTATATCATGCTGGGTTTTGGCATTGCGAACCGCTTCGTTATATTTGTTTCTGGACTCGACGTCGGCTTGTCTGTTCTCTACAGTGGGGTTTTGTAAGTAGGTTCTGTGGGCCTTGATCTTCTGCTGGCGAGCAGTGTCACACGATTTGTTGAACCAGCCGTTGGACCCTGGTTTAGGAACTTTCACTGTGTGAGGGATGTATTCCTCCATTCCCACGTGGATAATTTCGGTTATTGAAGAACAGACAGTCGACGCATCCGCGTCAGTGAAACAGACATCTCTCCAAGGAAAGCTAGAGAAGAAGTCTCTGAGCCCCTCCCAGTCGGCATGTCCGTAATGCCAAGTTTTGCGGCCTGTGCGAGTTTCTGCTGCCACAGCGGCTTCTGACCGAAACCTAACCTCCACAACACCATGATCTGAGTTACCCAGGGGGGACAGGACAGCAATGCTGTAAGGGGTAGGATGCGTGGTCAGAAAGAGATCCAGCAGGCTACTGGAGTGTGACGAGACCCGGGGGAAAAAAGTAGGGCTCGTCACCAGCTGGGTCAGCCCTTGAGTAAGAGCGAACGCTTCGACTGCACGACCTGCTGCATCGGTCTTATTTGAGCCCAACCAAAGCTCATTATGGGCATTGAAATCACCGAGAAGAACTACCTCTGAAGCGGGGTGATTGATGTTCAGGAAGTCGATCTGGACGGCGAGGTATTCGAATAGGTCATCCCAGTTATGGTTCGAGGGAGAGCGATAAAGGCAGCAAATAAATTTGGGTGATGTTTTGGAGTTGAGGCGAAGCCACAGAATGTCCTTCCGGTCTGATTCCAAAGAAAGATCCCTGGAGCAGGCAAGACTGCTGCGGACAAAAGCCACAACTCCCCCGTTCTTTCTCAGGTTGGAGTGCACCTCGTAGTTTGGGAAGTTGAGATGGTTAATCGGTGCAGTCTCTGAGATTTTTGTCTCCGCCAAGAAAAGCACGGCGGGACGATTGGATTGCAGGTAGTGATGAACATCATCAATGTTGCTGTTGATCCCGCAGATGTTCGAAAAACAAATTTTATCTTCGATGTTGTTCCCTCGAGCCCACCCTCCACCCGGACATTCCGAGAGTGGAGTGAGTTTACGTCCGGAGTTTTTAGTGCTCGAGGGATCCATCGTCATTAGTTTCTTTGTTTTGGTAGATAACCGACTGCATAGCTTAGGTGTGGAAACATGCGGACATTTATAAGACACCCTGGGAAAAGCTAGCGGGTGGTACTGCCTCGGTCGACTGGTCCTTGTCTACCACCTTCTTTTTACGTGTTAGTGATGTTAAATAGACCTAAAGTGGCCCGTTGGCGGACTTGTACCGCCACCCGGCAATCGGTACTGAGGTATTCCTTAACGCGTGCGCAATCACTTGGACGGGAAGAAGTTGTATACTGGATACAACAACTTCCGGAACAAGCATTTGCCACGGCCCTCTCTCAGTAGGGCTCACACTTTCGAATGAATCCCAAAAACACGTTTTGTCATTATTTGTTCTCGAATAAAAAGGTTTCTCAAAAATTGGTGTACCCATTTTATGCGTCCATGTTTTAAATACCTCCTTGAACAACTTGCAGCAATAAAACTAATTTTTACAATTATTTCGCAAACCAGGGGTATTTTCATCTAATATGATTAGACTACAAGTACTTTCGAAAATAAAAGATTTAAAACTTTTTTCTTACAAATTCAACATCTCATAGTATGAAACTTCAAGTCAAGTCAAGTCTATTGATATTTTATTTTTTAGTATACAACATCTTTTCACTTTCACAGAACATATTATGTTCGTATTAGCATCTCTTCATAATAAGGAATCATGTCCAAGATACTATCCCGTAATTAACGAACACTCTGTGTTTATATTACATATGAACTTATTTCATGTTATAACGTGCAAAATATGCTTTTTAATCTTTATGACAGCATTATGTAATACTTTGAATATTTAAAATATATTTATTGATTACGAACATCAAAGAAACAGTATCCATTCAAAAGACTGAAAAGTTCAATAAACAGGGAAACATGGTTACTAAAATTACCGAAGTATAATACGAAAGAGACCCATAAAACGTTCACTGCTCCCTAGATGTATTTTAACTCGACCTGGTTATGATGGAATATGTATGTATAAAGTTTGTATGAGTTTTATGTCTTTTGTCCTAACTGCAAAAATGAACTAGAAAGGAATCACGCTGAACCTGAATTCCCCATTTTACTTCCCACGTCTGAACAAGGTAAATATTTTGACCGAATTAGAGATAATATTAATAATGGGTTTTTGATATAATCGTGATACTTTCCGCTAGTCTAATATAAGTTTATCCATCATAGGTGTCTATCTAATGCTCTATCTGTGGGGTTATAACGTAGTATGAACTGACAATTCGATACAATGCATTCCTTATTGTGAACAGTTGAATAGCCGAAACTGCCGCAGAAGTGATGAATTAGCCACTAAGCTATGTCCGCTGGCGTAATGGAGTAATAAAGGCTTGCAAATATTGTCGTAAGAATTTGGTTTTCCGGAAACTACCCGTTTTTTGTAAAACAGCGAAAAACCCAAATAACCTCCTTTCGCTGAAACGTCTGAGGATATCTGGGATACTTTTACACGTAGATTTTTCTATTTTCATCGAAATAGGTCTCTGCAATTTTTTTGCTAAATTGCTTAGTTTTCGCGTTTTAGCTTGCGGATTTCTTATGGCAAGGGACTTGCGGGTTGCGGGGTCAAGGACGTACACATATCACCAGCCGCCGCACCGTTACGCAGACGATCCCCTTTTAATATTTGGACTAGTCATGTTTGTGTCGTTCGCGAATGAGTCGTTCAAAATGAACGACTCATCTAAGTGAGCCATGATTGAACGACTCGTTTGTTACATATGTCTCGTACAATGGAGAAGATTCCTATTTTTCAAAAGACACTCAAAATGATAGTCTATGTAAAATGAAGTACATCGCTGCAATTTTTTTTTAATATCTTGAGAAATAACAAAGTTACGCTAGTCAGAAGTTTATTATTGGAGTTTATTATGGATAATCGTGTGGTGGGCCGAGCGAGTGAGCGATGACGTCACATGACGGAAGTTTATCAGCCCAGCACCACTGCAAGGAGATGCGCCCGCCGCGGCGCCCCACACAAGCTTCCCCTATTATTAACAAGGTAAAAAGTGGGTCAAACCTTCAACCTACAAATATTTTATTGTACCTAGATGTACAAATACTAGCATATCAGCGCCAGATATACATTTTTGCTGAGTGCCAAAACAGGGAAGTATTAGAAAGAAGTGGTGCAAGGTAATGAATAGGGACGATAAATTGCCGCTGTCGGAAAAATCAACGTTGTTTTGCTGTGAACCCCATTTTTATGTAAGCAGCTATTTAGCTAATTATTATAAGTCTAAGGCCCGTATCGTCAGTCGACCCTACAATTGTAGGGCTCGTTTATGGCCTTCTTGATTTCGATAATATTACGTCTTCTTCGTTAACGCACATGTATAGTTTGGCAAACGGATCTGCAACAGCGAAAGGAATGCGACCGAAAATATTCGATATTGCCAAATTTAACTACAAAAAAGCAATAATAATAATAAAAGTAATTTGAATGATTTGAAAATCGATTTTTCACAATTCCAAAAAATAATAATTTAAAATACTGAGAATTTTAATGGGTTGTTAGCTCTATTTGTATTTAATAACTATTTTTTACTACTGAATCGTATTATAAGTAAACATTTTTCCAAAGATCTTATCTACATCGGTTGAGCTGGCAACAACCACCCGAAAGGTATATTGGACACCGCCTAAACGAATCTGATTGGCGGATATCCTCACATGTTTTGTCGCCATGAGAAAATTCGACTCCCTATTGGGTAGCGTCCCAGACAATTTTTTGCTCCTTTCTTAGAATATCCATACTATTGAAAAGTCCAGTGGCGTAGGTTTTATCTCCGTTGATTGTCGTGTCGAGTTTTACAACTATTATTGTTAACTATTTATTGTTCTATTAAGTTTGTATGTTTAGTGCTGTGTGTTTTTGAATAGTTTAGTGTTTTGTTATTTGATATTGTTATTCGTCTTAGTATTATTTTTTTAAAATGAACCAATTTACTCGCGGAAAGACGCTTCATAGCCAAACAAGAGAAGTGATTGCGAATGTTTATAGGTTAGTAATAATAATATGCAATAATTGTAGTTTTTGACAATTCCCTCAAGTTGCCGCTTAAACGTAAGCTTGATAGGGTGTCCCTTTATACCGGAGTCGGAGTATCTTCTGTTAGGAAAATTCATAACGAAGATAAAGAAAGACTAGAAAATAACCCGAATAAAATGTTATCCAGTCCCGGAAAAAAAAGACCGCGTCAGTCTCTTGTTGAGAAAGATGAAGATTTTGATTTTCAGATTATTAGACATTTGATAAACAGATTTTATCTTGAATATAAAGTTGTCCCGACAACTAGGAAGTTATTACAAAAGTTGCGAGAAGACTCAAATTTCCCCTATTCTAGGGAAACACTCAGGAGTTTATTAAAATCAAATGGTTTTTTTTGGCGCAAATATCAAAATAAAAGAAAAGTTTTGATGGAGAGGCCCAATATATTGCAATGGAGGTACAAATACATCCGTGAAATACGTAGATATCGTGAAGAAGGGCGCAATATAGTTTATTTGGACGAAACCTGGGTGGACAATGACTTGACTTTCAAAAAATGCTGGCAGAGCGAAACTGTTTCTGGTGTAATAAGTAGTATAGGTTCTACAGGTAAACAAAAATGTAAAATATATGTTAAATTTAACTCTGATTTGTAACATATTATATAATCGTCTTGTATAGTTTAGGTCGACTCATTATAGTGCATGCAGGTTCAGAAAATGGATTTGTTGACAATGCCTGTTTGATATTTAAGGCGGGATTAGCTACAGGCGATTACCACGGTCAGATGAATCGGGAAAATTTCACACGCTGGCTCACAGAAAAACTCCTCCCGAATATACCTGCCAATTCGGTTATAGTATTTGACAATGCTCCATATCATTCCGTCCAGGAAGATAAAACCCCGACAAAATCATCTTCGAAAAAAGATATAATGGCCTGGTTGACAAAGAAAGGTACTTATGACTCAAAACATGCATGTACATATCAAACTATACAATAAAATATTTCACTTGTTCGATCTGGTCTTACTTCATAAGGCCCCTGACAACCAAAAAAAATATGTAGTTGATCGGCTCATAAGATCACATGGACATACTCGTCTAAGAACACCTCCTTATTTATGCGAGCTAAACCCAATAGAATTAGCTTGGGCAAAGCTTAAATTTCATATAAGAAGCCGCAATACCACTGGAAACTTCAGTTTAACCGCACTGAAAGAAGTTACTCAGGAAGCGATGTCCTTAATATCCATTAATGATTGGCAGAAATTTTGTCAACATGCTAGGGACATTGAAGATAAATTTTGGGAAAATGATCAATTTATGGAGGAAATGGAACCAGTTATAATAACTATAGGGCAAGATGACGACAGCGAAACTGATGACGACAGTGACGATGATGATAATGATGAAGTTGACGAACACCAATGCTAATTCAATAGGTGAAATGTAATTTTGAAATGCTGTATAATGTAAGTATTATTTATTACAGAGGTTATAAGTTAAACGGATATGAAATGTGTTTAAAGTTCTTTGTTTCTATTTAAGCGACACCGATGCTCTAGAAATATCCACATCAACAGTCCAAAATTGCAACAATAGGAATCCAGAAAGATGCGGATTATAAAATAAAAATTAATTCTGGTCATGATTCGGCTTGTGGCACTTTTTAAAGTAAATGAGCATATTATAAGATCGCGACTTTGAAGTTGAGTCATTAATTTTCAGATAATGATTGTAGAAGGAAGATAAACCAGAATATGTGTGTAAAAATAAAAAAAAATTAAAAAAAATTTTTACCTTGTTTTATAAAGTATCCTCCCGACAAGTATTTCAGTGCGGACCTGTATTTGATCGTGAGGTCCCCTGTGAGGTCTTCAAGTCACCTGATTCACGAGCCCGTTGTACTACATTAACAAAGGCACGAGGGGTTGGTTGCACTCGATTGGGAAACCGATCCGCATAAACATGTGCCATTTTTTATTTCGTTTGAGCCACGCAACAGACACTATCCACACGCCAACCGACTGTATGTATAACTGAACTGAATAAAATACTTAATTGCAAAAACGTCGTTCCAAATTCTTTCGCTTTTTTGTTTCCGATGCGATGAACCGGTAAGGCGGATTATATCCGTTGTTGCCAAACACGAGTACATGATATTATTATTGAGACAGGGCGGTACTCAAACCTCCAAAGGGCTATAACTTTGTTACTTTAATTTTACCAGAAAAATGGTAAAGTAAAAAAACATTTCTTTTGATCAGATCTACTCACTGTTAAAATAAATGACTCAACTTCGAAGTCACCCTGTATATATATATATATATATATATATATATATATATATATATATATTCTCAAGGTAAAAAACCACGTTAAGTATCTATTTGTATTTGAACAATATATTTTATTTACGGCTTTGACAAAAACGCTAGCTTGATTTAGGTTTTAAATCGCGCAGTTATCATAATTTTTTGAATTGTGGCAATTTTGGGAAGTGAGTAGACATTTTTCCGTTTGTTGAAGTGTAGAAACAAACTCAAGTGTTTTTTACATGGTGTAGATTGTAGAGAACAGCTATTTTTGAGTTTACCCGAGACTTTATTTATTATTATGGACAATGCTCCATATCATTGTGGGCTTATTGAGATACTCCCCAAATTTAAAGTGAAACATAAACGTATAGTTTACTAAATTTAAACCAATTATGAAATAATCCCAAACATTTATAAAATACCGCACGCCGCTGGCATTTTATGAATGATACCAGCCATGTTTTGCTTTCCCCTCACCGATACCCCGATGTTGCAGATCCGTTTGCCAAACTTTATGTCCTCCTTTTGATCTCCGACATCTGACAGTTCTGGGTCGAGGTTGTTTTGACGTTCAAGTCGCATGACAGCAGAACCATAATTTATAATTTTCTTGCAAATAATTATCGACCACTCAAAAATACCTCGCTACATTGAACAAATTCCACCACCAGTGGTATCTTCAAAAAATTGTTGAGTTAGGAAAATTAATGCACATGAATATATTATACTATAATATATTTGTGTGTACCTATGAAAGTCCAGAAGCTAACAACCAAGCTTGATGGAGGTTGGTAAGTTACAAAACAAATCATTGCATATCCATATTATATACTTATCGCATTATTTTCAGGTGTGATTCATTATCACAGACTTTATGAGAAGTTGGTTCCTCAGTAAAATGCTATGTTTACTTTGGAAGGCTAAGGAGGTGAATGATCTTTCTAAGAAGGAATTTATGCATCCAGGCATAATTGATGGAATCTTACAGAAACAAAACGTGAATTTGATTTATGTGACCGATATGTGCTACACTGCAATTTGTTAATTAAAGCCAGGCATAAACCTGTATGATCATAGTCCTAATGATAAGAATGAACACTTATGAACTTGAAGACAAGCTATGCTAAGCAAGTATGTATAATGTGTAAAGGTTCTGAAATTGAGTCCATGGTAAATTGACAATCATGATTTCAGGATATTAAAAAGAGCATGGGCATGTAGGAGCACCAATTATGAGGCATTACAAGGTGTAAATGGGAAAATGGAGTTGCAGCATGAAGGTAAATTCTTCATTACTTTGTACCATCATGGCAGAAAATTCTACAACTAATTACAAGAAAACTGTGTGAATCAATTCCCTGTATAAAAGTCCAGAAGCTTACAACCAAGCTGTTCTCTTGATGAAGGTTGGTAAGTTACAAAACAAATCATGGGATATTCATATTATATACTTATTGCATTATTTTCAGGTGTATATCCCGAATGCAACTGCATTGTTGATGTCAAGATGCCTGTTCACAAATCATTACTGGACTCTATGTGAAGTGTCAAGCTACAAATATGTACAATGTGTGTATGTGAAGATTGTAATTACCATTTATCATTGTTATTTCAGGATGCTTGAAATACCACATGCATGTAGGATTACCTAATGTGAAGTATTACAGGGAGTAAAAACAGTTGTAGCATGAATTTAAATCAGAAAAACAGAAATTCAAATCTCAATACTAAAAGTTTTTAATTGATTTGGAACCCTAACTTAAAATGGAAAATCTATCAAAAGTATGGCATTCGAAAGGAAAGCATTTTCGGGTTGAAAAAGTAATATCAAGAATTAAACTGGTTTGATATTTGAAACACTCATAGGAAAAGCAGAGTTTGTTAGTTATGTTAGAAACAGTAAAAAAATATTTGGCTCAAAAGTGTTCATTTACCTCTTGTAATACTAGGAGCTGCAATTCAGTGTGTTTCCTAATTGTACATGAATGACGAGGCATTTCTTTAATTTCCACCAGTGATGCTATTAAGGAATCTCACCTGCTTATTTTGACAGGCAGTAATGGTATGCCACTGATGTCTCTTTTATTAAAGTTTTTAATCACATCTAAGCAAATTTAATCACTTGAATGTTTTTCAATCTGATGTAGGGTTTTCATAAAAACTGTCTCTGAATATTGTTAATATGACAATATCACCATGCAGCGAAATAGTTTCTATTTTTTGGGTGGAAATCATAGGTCTGACTAAAAAAAATTCTTTTCAAAAATACTGTTTATTTATACATAGTGACATTGTGATACTAACGATATTACGATCATTCAAAGACACAGTATTATAATTTCATAAAATTTGCTCAGAAATCACTGATGATTTTAAGAGCATTTTTTATTTTAAGAGAAATCAGTTGCCTACTATCCTTGTCTGCCAAAATAGGCAAGTGGAATTCGTACGAACGCCACTGGTGGGAATTCAAAGAATGTTGCATTAAAAATACCTCTTCATGTACATCTATGCCAAAGTTTGGTATTCCAGATCTTTAGAAAAATTTTTTTAACTTTTGAAAAGTTTACCACTCTGTTTCTCAAAGGTCAAGAGATTTAGGATATACGTCATATGAAATATTCTTAAAATGGACTCAAAGTTACTCCCTTAAATATAGACATTCAATTGGAAAACAACCTGTATATTTTATGTAAGTAAATTAAAAATGAATAAAGGTTATTTTGATACACTGTTGTAGTTTTTCATTTTTGATATATTGTTTTTTGGTTACATATTCATAATTCCTGTAATTAGTTGTACTTTCGATTGGTGATACTTACGTTTTGACATACTACGTATGAGTTCATTAACAATTTCATGTATTATACTTTTCAGATGGCAAGTATTTGTGGAATGTAAATAAAAGCATCATTGGTAAAATCAATATTTATTTAGAAATATAATAGGTTCTTTCAGAAATATATGGAACTACAGATTTCATCAATTTGTCATTCTTCTTTTCTCTTAAAACAAATGTTTCATCATGATGTTAACAATATTGTATGCTACTTTCAAAATTAGACGCTCTACAAACAAAATATTGTGTGGACAAACAATTTAAATATATATCGACTCTTCTTATTCCTCTAATAACGTGCCTTACACTAGAATTATTCTGTCCTGCAACAGTATCTTGTAATCTCGGCTTCTCAGGATGGGATGTATCTTTGAGCAATGCAAGTAAATCTGAAAAACTACCATTAAAAGGGTGATTTCTTACATTTTACTCCTTAGCACCGATACGACCATAAGTGTTGAAATATGTATTTCATATAGTCTTTAGTTACACCACTGGAATTTTATTTTTGTCATTATCATTTGCTACTGTGCTTCCATTGTGTGAAGTATTTAATTACTCAGGACAATTGTTGGCCAAAGGTGGTCAATAACGAATAAAAAGGTAATGATTTTCTAGCAATACTCCAACTTTATCATATATGCCATTCAGTTGAATGGTTAAGAAATCTCAAACACATGGCCTTAGCTTTGTGAAAATCGTCGAATAAAAATGTCGATTACAATATTCAAGAATGCACTTTATCGAGTTCCGTAAGACATTTCAGCTAACCAACATGCAACGTTAACCATTCGAGAACCAATTGCCTAACCATAACAAAGTTCATCTTGAGCTCCATAACTTTAAAACTCTTATGATTAAAATTTTTGTTATAATTTTGGAAATAGCTGACATTGTCTTCAGATATAACGAATTGTAAAGCTTGGCTGAGAGGTGTGGGTTTCATACATCTAATTGTTGTACCCAAGGGCTCTCGTAGTCCGCACAAAAATGTTTTCAGAGCTAATTCTTGATATATATTTCTTTTTAACACTTTTGCTTCTCCAGAATGTTCATGTACGTTTGCATGGCTGCATAGCAGATTCCAAATATGAAGACACTTATCATAAAATTTTTAAGGCGTTTCATTCGGCATTCCAACCAAATCACGGTTCAGACAAGTTTCATCTCCTTGATCAGAAAAATTCCTAGTTCTAGTCTGCCCAACTTGTGATATTTTGGATATTCACAAGCACTTTAGCATTTCCTTTTAATTTCCAGGTCAGCGAATTTAGCAAATAGGTATTTTGGAAATTATGTGTGTTCCGTATATCATAAAAATTTGCAGTTAACGTTTCACTCACTGATAGAAACCCATTTAAGTCATTAGGATTTCCGTCAAACTCTGGGACGCAGTCTAAAAATTCTGGTCTGAATTGAGACATGCTTGGAATATTTTCAATATTTAATCTAGGTGGTTTTAAAATAGATGAGTCTGTTGAAAGTGTCAAATTATCTATAGCCTCTGCAATATCTTCCAAAGACATTTAAAATGTATATTTGCACTTACGCTAATACGAGGATGATCAAGTGCATTACGTTTCTTTCTTTGTCTTTACTTGGTTGCTTAACTATATCCTACCTATCTTGGTTGGGCGATCTGGTCCTTCTCCAAAATGTTCCGCTTGCAGATTTGGGCGACGTGTGGTCCAAATCCCTGACTTCGTAGGTGGTAGCTGCACACGGTGTCTTCGATAGACCGGTTCCGCTCGAACTCCCACTCACCAAAGTCTTTAGTACGTAAGCCGTTTTTTCCGGTAAATTCGTCGATACGAAAACTGTTTTCGTGGTCTCGATTGATTCGCAATTCGCGAAACAGCCCGAAAATCCTACTGTGGCTACGCCAATTATCTGACCGAGTCAGTCTACTTACTATTTAAAAAGATTTATTTTCGATTATCAAAATACAATTCTATTGATGTATATAGTATGAGCGCTAACAACAGACTAACTGTGAATACAATAAAATAAGACTAGATAAGGCAAAGTGCTGATCCAGGGAAACTCGATCCTCTTCTTTAGTGGTAGGGGTAAAGCTTCTGTACTATAACGCGTGTCAAAAACATTATTACTTACAACATTGATGAAAGCCCACCTGCTGTGACCTTAGAGCGGATCGATCATGATAAGTCGTGTGTTGCTGACATTTTGAGTGTCCTTGAAGTTGATTTGGGTGCACCCGTCAAGGCTATTGGAATTGGGAAACCCAACAACGCACCAAGACCTGTTAAGGTTATTTTCAATGAACGGTTATTTGCAATGAAGTGCCTTCGTAATAAGAGTAAATTAATTGGCAACACTTTTATAATAAAGCGAGATCTTACTAAACTACAGAGGGCAAAGTTAAATCACCGTCTTAGTGACTTGAAAGTAAGGCAGGAAAGAGGAGAGGGAAATCTCGGTAGGTATTAGATATCGCAATAGCATTCCATACATTTCCAAAATTAATACTCCTTCTGTTTAAAAAAAACAATTTGAACTAGGTGACCAAATGATTAGCTGTTATTGTCAGAACGTTGTACAAAAATTGGTACTCTTAAGTAGACTGTAAATCTCTGTGATTACTTGGTCATCATCCTACTAGAGGCTTGGCTGAATGAATCCTTCACAACCAGTAAGCTTGATTTTCAACGTTTCAAGATGTTCAGAATGGACGGTAGTGCTCCTAGTAGTGATAAAGGGCGTCATGGTGGAGTGATAATTGCTCTATCTAGTGGTCTAAAGACCCAAACACTGCAGTTGATCTAAAGAAGTTGAAAAAAATCATTGATTTGTTGGAGTGAAATTTTCCAAGAAAACAATCATTCTTGGAGCCGTCTGTATTCCACCAAATTCTTCATCAATTAAATATGACATCGATTGTTTATCTCTCCTTGAAATTTCTGCGATTTGTCCAAGGGCTCACGTGGCAGTCTTTGGTGATTATAATCTTCCGGAGGCAACTTGAAATAATGATGATGATACTCTTGTCCAGTGCCTTGAGAATTTACTGGCACGTAGATTGGCAGAAACATTCTCCCGTCTCGATATGTTGCAACTCAATAATGTTCCGAATGAGCGTAATGTATTTTTAGAATTATTGTTTTATAGTTTGTTTTTTATCAATGTGCTATGATATTTTACTACCAGAGAGTATACGCCACAGAGCCTATGCCTTCACAATTTTAGCAAAGTGTCGTCCATCTGACTTTGATGACCTTTCTTATTTTTACAAATGCCAACTTTACTGCAATTAAAGATTACATGTATTTAGCATCTTGTGACTGAGATGCATTATTTGATGATGTGCATGTGGCAGTTGAAAGGTTTTATGGAGTCCTACAAAATTGCTTGGATTGGTTTGTGCCTCAATAGCGGATAAAAAGTTCCCGTTACCCTAAATGGTTTAGCCCTGAACTCAAAGATCCAGTCTGTCGAAAAAAGATTGACCGTAAGACTTCTATAGAAACAAGCCAATATGAGGACTATGTGACTTTCATTTCATTTAATTTCTTTATTGGTTTGTTAGGCCATCATAAGGTGACATGGAACACGTCAATGGAAACAATAGCGTAAAAAATATACCGAAAATAAATAATTAGATATCACACATTAGTGTAAGACAGTCGATATTAAACAAACATTGAAATATAAAATAGACAAACATTTAACTGGAAACAATCATTCAAAAAATGTGGTAGACACAGATTAAAATATCGCTGTTTAAATTATATAAATAAAATAGATAAAATTCAAAGAACATAGATTATAAAAATAAATAAGGTCAGTAACTGCTGGAATTGAGATATAGGATATTGTCAGAACTATTCCTACTGGTCTTTGATCAGGGTATCTGACAAGTACTCATCCAAAGAGTAATATGCTTTACTTTTCAAGAAAGCTTTAATTTTATGTTTGAAAACAGTGAGCGGCAGGGCACTGAGCGTGTTTGGCAATTTGTTGAACAACCTAACACTCATTTGATTCGGACTGCATTCCGTTCTAGACAGACAGAGTTTACTTTATGTAAAGATGAACATAAGCGATGTCGTGCAATTCATATTGATCGAGTTCAAGAATCTTTTGTGCCGACCCACGGCGCTTTTAGGGATACATAAGGAGTTTGAGAAATTCAAGTAGCTTACCTAATAGTATGTACTTAGAGGGAGTTAGAGTACAAGATGGAATGACAATGGGTAATCTGTTTGCAAAGCACTTTAGTGGTATATCTGATAGCTATGTGTATCCTATACTCTCTTTTTTCTTGAAATATATACTTCTATGCACATTCTCTCTTGAGGAAGTGTTTAATAAAATCGTAAGTCTCCCAGTGAGGTACAGCTCGGGTTCTGATCAAATTCCTGAGGTATTTCTCAAGGCACGTATCTTCACAGTTACTAAGCCTTTGCATCTTACTTTTAATCTGTCCTTCCAAACATGTGTTTTTCCTGACACTTCGAAACACTGTTATATTAAACCAATTTTTAAGTCAGGAGACGTTGAAGATATTAGCAATTATAGAGCTGTATGTACCCAGTCATACATATCAAAAATTTGTGATAGCTTAATGTATGATCGGCATATCTGGTCTTGCCATGGGCTTGTAAGTAGCTGTCAATTTGGGTTTACTAAGGTTAGATCAACTATGGAGAATTTGGTCTCTTATAAAGTCGATCTTTTGGAGGCCTTAGAAAAGGGCCACTAGGTGGCTGCAATCTACACAGACTTCTTTAAGGCCTTCGACAGAGTGAACTTCGACATTCTATTGGCAAAGCTGCCAGTATATGATGTTTCAGAGAACACTAAAAGATGCTTAGAGAGCTTCCTTAAGGGTAGGACTCAATCTGTAAAAATCAGTGGGCATCTGTCCTAGAACTTCAAGGTTACATCAGGAGTTCTTCAGGGGTCCCATTATGATCATCTCCTCTTTAAAAAATACTGTGCTTGTTTATAAATATTACCAGAGTTTAAAGGTATGGGAGTTATGTTTTATAAAAAATATTCAATAGAAGCCTAGTGCATGAGCATTTACAATTTAATCCATTTGTGATCAATCTGGCTAATTAACTTCATTTTTCAAGCCCTTGCATGTGCATTAAGTTGTGCAGCTGAGAATGAGAGTGTAGTCAGATTTTGTCGGGTCAAATTGTGTATTGGGCCGCATGATATGATTTAAAATTTGATATTAAGTTTCACATGAAAGACCGATACATTAACGGCAATCCGGTAAAGGTTCACATATAGAAAGTATCGCTATGCTGTGATGCTGAATGCTCCTCAGCTGGCCACGGTTAGGAGATCAGTAATGCAAACCTGGCAGCCTCTTTTGCCATTTTACAAGAGTCACTTGCTTTTCCTGCAATGTAACACAGACGTGAAAATAACCTGACGGAACATCTGTATACATAGTCTAGTTATTAGGAACAAAATCTTAAATAACTAATTCTAATGTTTTGGTTTAAAATACAGGTATGTTAACTGCTTTTCTTGGCATTGTTGTTTCAAAGCAGAACCAGGCACACTATTTGAGATAGCAGCCAAAAAATATGTTTCCCGGGTAGGTTTAGCTGCTCACATCTACTAGCATGGAGGCAGCTAGCGGAACACTAATTTGCCCCTTTCCGTCTTCTTCACGTCCCAAATTAATCTATGGGCAGGCATTTTGAGAAACAAAGTGATTTCGACATTGTTTATTAATGGAAATTTGAATGGAGACATTTATTTGGTTATGTTGGAATATGCCCTTAATCCGCTTATCACTGAAATCATTGAAAATCAAATCGAAGAGGATGGAAACTCTATACTTGATGAGGGTGAAATATATTTCCAGCGAGACGGCGCTCCTCCTCACTATCTTCTTCCGGTTAGGCAATGGCTAGACGACGAGTCTCCAAATAAATGGATAGGGCGAAGAGGGAGTAAAGAATGGTCTGCTAGATCTCCTGATTTGGCGCTATTAGACTTTTTTTATGGGGCCATTTCAAATCTATTGTGTTTACTCCACAACCTGAAGGTTTCGGTAACTTCCTCAACGCATCATCAAAAGCTGCTATGATATCCCACAACATGTTTTTGAAAATGCTTGTCAGAAAGATGAACATCGACTATATTATTGTTTGGCCAATAACGACCAACATTTTGAATACTTATTGAAATAAAAAGTAATATTTCCGTGTATTTTTATTTTCTATCTGAACGAATTAATATAAATAGAGATTTGTCTAATTTTCTTGAAAACGAATCGACCGATTTTAAATAATCCCACGTCAAATAAAGGACTTTGAAAGGCCTTTCAGACAAGCTATTACTCGATACCCCTTGATATTTAGAATTTTCAAGTAGATGACCCTGGGGACAAAGGGTGAAAAAGGGTGAAGTATTTTTTGGTTGAAAGTTGTTTCCCTTGACAAGTCTTTTTACGTGTCTCGGCGTTTTTTCTTTTAATCTGTGGTTTTCAATAAGCCCATGGTGGGAAGTTTTCAAATGAACATGAGATTACATTTTTTATTTTCTATCAAGTTCAAACTTATCGCAAATGAACAATATTGTTGTAACTTTAACATATGCCTAGTATGGCCACAATACATTGATGAATCAGAGTTGGATGAATTAAAATGTAGAGTTGGATTAAGCATTCCCACTGAAAATGTGAATATAATTAAGTTGATATATGGCAGAGATATACAAATGTACAATGATAGACAGCATTGGCTTAGTTGTTTGTACCAAAATTGTGGGTTTCACGAGAATACATTTGACTGAATAACTGAGAAAGTGACAGTATACATCAAATCGTCTCTAAAAAGCAGTGCATTGCACCGCACAAACAGGAGCGCGTTACCAACATCGCGCCGGAGGATTTGGAATGTCCAGTTTGCTTCAAGTACATGACGGATCAGATTAATCAGTGGTGCGAATGGCCATTCAGTTTGTGAGAAATGCAAAGCATCATCCATTGAAAACTGACCTAGTAGAACTACTTTATCAGATTGGAGAAACTAAGCATTGGAAAAGTTAGTCAAGTCGCTAAAAATAGCTTGTCGCAGATGCACAGCAGGTTGCATGTTTGCCGGAACAGTCAGTTGCGTGAAAGTACATGAAAAATCATGCAAAGAGTCATATTTAAGGCACAAGACTACAATTGGCTATGTTTACCCTGTAGCAACCGGTACTTCCGTATACATAGCATCATGTTATGACGTGTATATCACTGATGTGTGTCATGAGATTTCTTAGCACCAGCTTGCTTACATCACTATCTCTGAGCTATTATATTAACGCAGAGTAATTCTATACTGGCACATAGTTCAGCACCTATAGCTGAAGCACGAATATGGTTCATGATGCAAGCTACTAAGCTCTATGTTATAGAGCGACTTTCTCAATTCATTTATCACTTGTTTCATGACTCCAAAAAGCGTTTGGGTCCAAAGGAATCTGATGTATAGGTCCAGTAAAACGATTTTCAAAAATTTTGAGCAGCTTTTCAAATCCCTGACAAATTCTTATCTTTTGTATAAAATTCTAATTTCTCTGACCGTCTTAATGGGACCAAACTACATACCCGTATAAATGTTTACTTACTTAAGAGCTGCTATCACTGGTTTGATTCCTGATGGAATTGATTAACCATATCCAAGAATGTTTTGGTTGCCGTTTTTGCAAATGTCGCCGAAGAATCTTTTCTCACTAGTATTTCGTTCATTTTGTTAGATATCTCGTTACCAAGCGCTTTCAAGAAACGCTTCCCAACATATTTTTTTGAACAGGTCAAGCTAGCAAACCCAAATTTTGAGTGATTGAATTGATGCACGAGTACTAACTATATTTTAGACTACCATTGCCAGATGAAAATTTCTTGAAATACGTTTTTAAATAGAACGGCGATGCACAAATTTGTAGCCCCTTATAAGTAACTCAAAAAACCTAATTATAAAATCACCATGTTTTGAACTGGCGGACTGGCAGGCTGTCAACGTTGAGCGCTTTTTCTGTACGTATGTACATTGAATTGCTTATAACTCAAGAGCAAATGATTAAAACGCTATATTGTGTTACGTGAATCTATTTCTCTTGCAGTGATCTAGCCGAATACGTAATAAAATGTGAAATATTAGACAAATGACAAGATCAGCCTTTTTTGTCAAATGTCGAATATTTTATCGCACACTCTGATAGACCGTTCCAAAAAAGGACATTGATACAGCATAGAGTTCGAACAGCCTAAGGTTATGCCCGCTACGTCATCACTTTATACCCTCTCCCTTGCGTCGATTGTACCCTATAAGAATATAGGAAATTGTTGTGACAGTCACTGGTAAGATTTATGGACATCTGTTACCGCCCTCTTAATGTGGTCCAGTTCTAATCGTGGCGAATATTTATATCGTAGAAAGCTTAAAAATGTATGTGGTCTTCAATGTCCAGAAATTATGTTGCTGTTGACGCTGTTAAGGGACATCCCACTCTCAGAAAGCCATAGGCGGAACGTTTTTTAGTATGTAGATACGCAAGTTTCAGTCAGTTGAGATTGTTGACACAATTGGGATCTGATGAAACGTTTGTTCGACTTATTTATTTTTTTATTTATTAACCATATCATATTTTATATTTGATTGTGTTGAAAATTATTAATCTTATAGGGTTTGTGGATATTTGATGGAGATCCATAAATCAAAATTTAAAATAGTGAGCAGGTACCTACATATAATAGACACAATATTGAAGGGTAAAACCCCAAAGTTGGCAAACAACTGAAAGTAATTAAATTAATCCTAAGACTGTGATCCGCTTATATCTATACCAATCATGAGATTTCCTAGAGTGCATCATTAGTACCTAGATAAATAGGCTAATACCAATATCAAGCCTAGGTAAACAAAATTAGTAGAAACAAATCTAATAATAACAAGTGTAAAATTGAACTACCTGGAATAATTCCCCGTGGCTAAATCCCTTCGTTCGTAAGTAGCGTTAAGACGATGAGTGTTAATCAATCACATTTATTTTACCTGCAACAGATATATAAACCTATCCGTTAGTCATAAGTTCAGTTTGTAAACTAATTTGAACAAGGCACCGTGTGTAAAAATTGTCAAATAGATTGCAATATAGTGGAAATTTTTACTATTGTTCAAATTTAAATTATTAATAGTTTTGAACCAGTGATCTAAACAATGTCTGTGAATTGGCGTGAAAGGAAAGGCGATTGGGAGCCAAGGAAAGGAAATTATCAACAATGTCAATAACTTCATGGTACAGGAAAGTGTAGAGGGATTAAAGTTTCCACTTCAACAATATGTATGAATGTAAAAGATTTTTATAATTATTGTCAATTAAAACTGATTAACCCATTTAGGAAACGTGTGTTAGCTGCCACGGGTATAAGTACATGTACTTATCAAAAAATAGCTAAAGAGAGCAGAGATGGAATATATTCAAGCAACTTTTCATTTTCATCCCCATCTAAAAAGCGGCAACGAAAATCACCTGTTGTGGATAAAGTGACTGCAGGCCAAATTGAAGAAATGAAAGCAATCATATACGATTTTTATATTTTGGAGAAAAGAAGACCTTCGCTGAAATGTAAGTTTTTAAATTGTAACCGTAGCATCTAGTCATATTTCATTTTAAGATTTTTTAGGTATTTACCAAAAAATGCAAGATCGACAACTCAATTTTGAGGGTAAAATAACGACTTTGAACAAACTTTTGAAACAAATGGGCTTTAGGTCAGTATTCATACACACTATAAGGTTTTCGATTTACAACGCTATAAATATAATTTATATCTACAGATGGAAAAGAACTACTGATAATAAAAAAGCTCTCATGGAAAAATATGAAATTTGCTTGAAGCGTATCGAATATCTGAAGCAAATTATGAAATATAGAGCTGAGAACAGGAACATAATTTATACGGATGAAACATATATACATTCTAGTCATACCCCAAAAAAGGATGGTCAGATGACAATTATGACAAGGAACTAAAAACGCCTTTATCAAAAGGACAACGAATGATTATTGTGCATGCTGGTGGAGAATTCGGCTTTATTCCTAACGCCTTGTTGATATTTAAATCAGGTATTATTTGTGTTACAATGATGTAAAATATTTCCAATATATTTTCACATTTACTGGATTATATGTATGTATTTTATTTTCAGGCTCAAAATCTGGGGATACCACAACGACATGAATCATTTGAACTTCATGAAATGGGTAGAAAGCCAAATGATCCCAGATTTGCCTGAAAATTCTGTGCTTGTAGTTGACAACGCTTCTTATCACAATGTCCTGGAAGAAAAAAATGTAATCAAATTCCTAGTGAAAACTCATTAACTAAGGCCGAACTATATAAAAAAAATACAGAAAAATAAAACAAGATTTCCAGTCAAATTCAAGCTAGATGCCTTAATGGAACAGCACGGGCATAAAGTTTTACGAATGCCTCCATATCATCCGGAGCTAAACCCAATCGAGAAGATTTGGGCTCTCGTAAAAAACTGGGTTGCTCCACGAAATGTGACATTTAGGTTGTCTGATGTGGAGCATCTGACCCGTAGCAGGTTTGAAGAAATTGGAGCAGATGAGTGGAAGAAAATTTGTAACCACGTGAAAAAATATGAGCAAGCACAAGTGGAAAAAGAACATCTTCTCGACGATCAAATGGATAAGTATCAATTCAATGTGAACACAGGGTCATCATCAGAAGATAGTGACGAAAGCGACTCAGATGAAGATTTGAAGCTAAACACACTATCATCTGATAGCGATTAGATTTTTTAATGATAATATATAATTTCAATTATAACCGTCTTTAGTTTGCTCCCTCTTCTAATTCAGATTTGCTTCCGAACAACTTAATGCGCATACTAAATGAATATAATAATACAAAAATCAATTAATGATCAATGTCTACACAACCTATTCACTTTATTTTATACTTCAATTAAAATAGAACGCCACTGCGCTCTGTCGACGACCGCGTGATGAGCGGACCCGCCCACGATGACGTAGCGGTCATATTCTAAGAGCGTTCGAACCCTACTATAACGTTTTGGTTGTTAGTCGTTGAGTTGTAAGCGGTTCAATGTATACAAGCAGCCATTTTGGAATTGCAATTTTCGACTGTTGCGTTTAGATAGAAATCTATAGTATTCAAGCATCGGTTTTATCACCCCGTATTTCAGCTTACCAACTTGGCCCGTTCAGAAAGTAACTAGGGAGATGTACTTTTGAAAAGGACTGTATGTGCATAGTATGGTTATAAAATTTGTTATACAAGTTACTCTGTGATCATGAAATGTAGTAAAACCCTATCGAGAGAATAAATATCTACTTTTATAAAAGTAAATGTGAACTCACCTATTGCTGTTTTAAAATATATTGCAATAATACTCAGTAGCTGAAGAATGGAGAGTATTTCAAAAGTGAACTATCTTTTGAAGGAGTTTGAGCTACTGCATAGCTAACAGCATCTAAGACTTGTAGGGGGATGTGCTAAAATATATCAGTGTGAAGTTGGCAGACAAAATTTAGCGGACAATTTGCCGAAGATACCCGAATGACCAGTGGCGTCGACATCCTCGACTAGACTGTGATTGTGAAGGATACAGCTAACAGCTCGCAACAATAAATATATATGCACGAGAATAAGCACCCCTATAGGAAGAATCATTTTCCACCCTAATTGAATTATTGGCAGGAACAAGAGTTAACCAAAACGTTTCGTCGAATTTTCACTTACCGATTACTGTATTGTAAGTAATTAATGAGCTAAATAGCATATACTGAGAAAATCTCTAAAGGGGCGCTAGATGAAAACATATAAATAAAACTTAATTTTCACCCCCAAAACCCCCAAAAAAATGATTCCCCAAAATGATTTATATCTCAAAAAAATACTCTATTACAGAGACAATTCATGGGCCAGGTGGCAAAAAATATGCTAAAAAAATTCATTTTCACCCCCAAGGAAATGATTCCCCAAAATCAGTTGTACCTCAAAAAAATACTGTATTATAGAGACAATTTATAGGCTGGGTCGGATGGTGTGAGAAAGCTTCTGAAATGCTGGCAGATAAAAAATATGTTAAAAAAAATCATTTTCATCCCCAAGGAAATGATTCCCCAAAATCACTTGTACCTCAAAAAAATACTCCATTATAGAGACAATTTATTGGCTAGGTGGCATGATGTGAGAAAGCTTCTGAAATTCTGGCAGATAAAAAAATATGCAAAAAAAATCATTTTCACCCCCAAGGAAATGATTCCCCAAAACCAGTTGTACCTCAAATAAAATACTCTATCATAGAGACAATTTATAGGCTAAGTGGCATGGTGTGAGAAAGCTGCTGAAAGGCTGGCAGATAAAAAAATATGCAAAAAAAATCATTTTCACCCCCAAGGAAATGATTCCCCAAAACCAGTTGTACCTCAAATAAAATACTCTATTATAGAGACTATTTATAGGCTAGGTAGCATGGTGTGAGAAAGCTTCTGAAAGGCTGGCAGATAAAAAAATATGCTAAAAAATTCATTTTCACCCCGAAGGAAATGATTCCCCAAAATCAGTTGTACCTCAAAAAAATACTCTATTATAGAAACAATTTATAGGCTGGGTCGCATGGTGTGAGAAAGCTTCTGAAAGGCTGGCAGATAAAAAAATATGCTAAAAAATTCATTTTCACCCCCCAGGAAATGATTCCAAAAAATCAGTTGTACCTCAAAAAAATACTCTATTATAGAGACTATTTATAGGCTAGGTGGCATGGTGTGAGAAAGCTTCTGAAAAGCTGGCAGATGAATTTTTTAGCATATTTTTTTATCTGCCTGCCTTTCAGAAGCTTTCTCACACCATGCCACCTAGCCTATAAATTGTCTCTATAATGGAGTATTTTTTTGAGGTACAAGTGATTTTAGGGAATCATTTCCTTGGGGGTGAAAATGAATTTTTATAGCATATTTTTCATCTGCCAGCCTTTCAGAAGCTTTTTCACACCATGCGACCCAGCCTATAAATTGTATCTATAATAGAGTATTTTTTTGAGGTACAACTGATTTTGGGGAATCATTTCCTTGGGGGTGAAAATGAATTTTTTAGCATATTTTTTATCTGCCAGCCTTTCAGAAGCTTTGTCACACCATGCCACCCAGTCTATAAATTGTCTCTATAGTAGTCTTTTTTTGAGGTACAAGTGATTTTGGGGAATCATTTCCTTGGGGGTGAAAATGATTTTTTTTAGCATATTTTTTATCTGTCAGCCTTTCAGAAGCTTTCTCACACCATGCCACCTAGCCTATAAATTGTCTCTATAATGGAGTATCTTTTTGAGGTACAAGTGATTTTGGAGAATCATTTCCTTGGGGGTGAAAATGAATTTTTTTGCAACTTTTTTATCTGCCAGCCTTTCAGAAGCTTTCTCACATTATGCCACCTAGCCTTTAAATTGTCTCTATCATGTAGTATTTTTTTGAGGTACAAGTGATTTTGGGGACATTTCCTTGGGGTGAAAATGAATTTTTAAACATATTTTTTTTTTATCTGCCAGCCTTTCAGAAGCTTTCTCACACCATGCGACCAAGCTTATAAATTGTCTCTATAATAGAGTATTTTTTTGAGATACAACTGATTTTGGGGAATCATTTCCTTGGGGGTGAAAATGAATTTTTAAACATATTTTTTTATCTGCCAGCCTTTCAGAAGCTTTCTCACACCATGCCACCTAGCCTATAAATAGTCTCTATAATAGAGTATTTTTTTGAGGTACAACTGATTTTGGGGAATTATTTCCTTGGGGGTGAAAATGAATTTTTTAGCATATTTTTTATCTGCCAGCCTTTCAGAAGCTTTGTCACACCATGCCACCCAGCCTATAAATTGTCTCTATAGTACTCTTTTTTTGAGGTACAAGTGATTTTGAGGAATCATTTCCTTGGGGGTGAGAATGAATTTTTTAATATATTTTTTTATCTGCCAGCCTTTCATAAGCTTTCTCACACCATGCCACCTAGCCTATAAGTGGTCTCTATAATGGAGTATTTTTTTGAGGTACAAGTTATTTTGGGGAATCATTTCCTTGGGGGTGAAAATGATTTTTTTTAGCATATTTTTTTATCTGCCTGCCTTTCAGAAGCTTTCTCACACCATGCCACCTAGCCTATAAATTGTCTCTATCATGGAGTATTTTTTTGAGGTACAAGTGATTTTGGGGAATCATTTCCTTGGGGTGAAAACGAATTTTTAAACATATTTTTTTATCTGACAGCCTTTCAGAAGCTTTCTCACACCATGCGACCAAGCTTATAAATTGTCTCTATAATAGAGTATTTTTTTGAGATACAACTGATTTTAGGGAATCATTTCCTTGGGGGTGAAAATGAATTTTTAAACATATTTTTTTATCTGCCAGCCTTTCAGAATCTTTCTCACACCATGCGACCAAGCTTATAAATTGTCTCTGTAATACAGTATTTTTTTGAGATACAACTGATTTTGGGGAATCATTTCCTTGGGGGTGGAAATTAATTTTTTAGCATATTTTTTATCTGCCAGCCTTTCAGAAGCTTTGTCACACCATGCCACCCAGCCTATAAATTGTCTCTATAGTAGTCTTTTTTTGAGGTACAAGTGATTTTGAGGAATCATTTCCTTGGGGGTGAGAATGAATTTTTTAATATATTTTTTTATCTGCCAGCCTTTCATAAGCTTTCTCACACCATGCCACCTAGCCTATAGGTGGTCTCTATAATGGAGTATTTTTTTGAGGTACAAGTTATTTTGGGGAATCATTTCCTTGGGGGTGAAAATGATTTTTTTTAGCATATTTTTTTATCTGCCTGCCTTTCAGAAGCTTTCCCACACCATGCCACCTAGCCTATAAATTGTCTCTATAATGGAGTATTTTTTGAGGTACAAGTGATTTTGGGGAATCATTTCCTTGGGGGTGAAAATGAATTTTTATAGCATATTTTTCATCTGCCAGCCTTTCAGAAGCTGTCTCACACCATGCGACCCAGCCTATAAATTGTATCTATAATAGAGTATTTTTTTGAGGTACAACTGATTTTGGGGAATCATTTCCTTGGGGGTGAAAATGATTTTTTTTTGCATGTTTTTTATCTGCTAGCCTTTCAGAAGCTTGCTCACATCATGCCACCTAGCCTTTAAATTGTCTCTATCATGGAGTATTGTTTTGAGGTACAAGTGATTTTGGGGAATCATTTCCTTGGGGTGAAAACGAATTTTTAAACATATTTTCTTATCTGCCAGCCTTTCAGAAGCTTTCTCAGACCATGCCACCTAGCCTATAAATTGTCTCTATAATGGAGTATTTTTTTGAGGTACAAGTGATTTTGGGGAATCATTTCCTTGGGGGTGAAAATGATTTTTTTAGCATATTTTTTTATCTGCCGGCCTTTCAGTAGCTTTCTCACACCATGCCACCTAGCCTATAAACTGTCTCTATAATGGAGTATTTTTTTGAGGTACAAGTGATTTTGGGGAATCATTTCCTTGGGGGTGAAAATGAATTTTTTTAGCATATTTTTTATCTGCCAGCCTTTCAGAAGCTTTCTCACACCATGCCACCTAGCCTATAAATTGTCTCTATAATGGAGTATTTTTTTGAGGTACAAGTGATTTTGGGGAATCATTTCCTTGGGGGTGAAAATGAATTTTTTAGCATATTTTTTTATCTGCCAGCCTTTCAGAAGCTTTCTCACACCATGCCACCTAGCCTATAAATTGTCTCTATAATGGAGTATTTTTTTGAGGTACAAGTGATTTTGGGGAATCATTTCCTTGGGGGTGAAAATGAATTTTTTTAGCATATTTTTTATCTGCCAGCCTTTCAGAAGCTTTCTCACACCATCCGACCCAGCCTATAAATTGTCTCTATAATAGAGTATTTTTTTGAGGCACAACTGATTTTGGGGAATCATTTCCTTGGTGGTGAAAATTATTTTTTTTAGCATATTTTTTATCTGCCAGCCTTTCAGCAGCTTTCTCACACCATGCCACTAAGCGTATAAATTGTCTCTATAATAGAGTATTTTTTTGAGGTACAACTGATTTTGGGGAATCATTTCCTTGAGGGTGAAAATGAATTTTTTAGCATATTTTTTTATCTGCCAGCCTTTCAGAAGCTTTCTCACACCATGCCACCTAGCCTATAAATTGTCTCTATAATAGAGTATTTTTTTGAGGTACAACTGATTTTGGGGAGTCATTTCCTTGGGGGTGAAAATGAATTTTTTTAGCATATTTTTTATCTGCCAGCCTTTCAGAAGCTTTCTCACACCATGCGACCCAGCCTATAAATTGTCTCTGTAATAGAGTATTCTTTTGAGGTACAACTGATTTTGGGGAATCATTTCCTTGGGGGTGAAAATGATTTTTTTAGCATATTTTTTTATCTGCCAGCCTTTCAGAAGCTTTCTCACACCATGCCACCTAGCCTATAAATTGTCTCTATAATGGAGCATTTTTTTGGGGTACAAGTGATTTTGGGGAATCATTTCCTTGGGGGTTAAAATGAATTTTTTAGCATATTTTCTTATCTGCCAGCCTTTCAGAAGCTTTCTCACACCATGCCACCTAGCCTATAAATTGTCTCTATAATGGAGCATTTTTTTGAGGTACAAGTGATTTTGGGGAATCATTTCCTTGGGGGTGAAAATGAATTTTTTAGCATATTTTTTTATCTGCCAGCCTTTCAGAAGCTTTCTCACACCATGCCACCTAGCCTATAAATAGTCTCTATAATAGAGTATTTTTTTGAGATACAACTGATTTTGGGGAATCATTTCCTTCGGGGTGAAAAAGAATTTTTTATCATATTTTTTTATCTGCCAGCCTTTCAGAAGCTTTCTCACACCATGCCACCCAGCCTATAAATTGTCTCTATAATAGAGTCTTTTTTTGAGGTACAAGTGATTTTGGGGAATCATTTCCTTGGGGGTGAAAATGAATTTTGGCCTAACAGACAAGGTAAGAAATCGTTTTAAAATAAGGTAATCTCAAAATACTCTTCGTGGTCTTGTAAAGCAAGGTTTAGACAATAATTTAGGTATTTAACAATTTGGAAAATTATAATTTTTAACAGAGTTTTTGAGCAGTGAATATACCCATTTTTAGATATTTTCAGGCATTAAATCACTTATAACTTGAAAATAGTCAGCTTCAGCGAAAATTGAATGAAAGACATTTTTATTCAGATTGATCCAAGACACCCAGAAAAAAATATTTTCGGAGAAAAAAATTGTAATTTATTCAAAAAATGGTTTCAAACATATTTGATTTGAGTTACCCTGCGGGTATACTCAATATATCTTTTTGATTGATCTTAATTATGTGAAGTCCTTGTAGAAGTAAATATTTAGAATACGAGAACATATTGAAGTATCCTCGTAGTTGTACCAAACCTCTACGATTTCAAAGCGCGCACGCAGCGCAGTGCATATTATTAACCCGTTCGATGGCTATTTCAAAACCATATTGAATCACAAGCAAAATGTAATGCTAGTTTCGCATAGATAAAACCTAATCTCTATCTGTTATTAACGAAAAATGGTACTTTAGTGGATTCCTAAACTGTCATGTGCATTCTGACAATGATGTTCCAGAGTTGTCACAAACTAGATAAAATTCGCTATCACAGGCAAAATGTAACGCTAACATCGCATAAGGTGTCTATTCTTTATCTAGTGATAAGAAAAATATTATTATATTGGCGGTTTTCTAACCTGACATGTTCATAATTACACACCTGTTACATGGTTATCACAAACCACGTGGAATTTGCTATCACAAGCAAAATGTAACTCTAACTTCGCATAAGATACCTAATCTCTACTTGGTATTAAGGAAAAAATATATCTTGACGACTTCCTAACCTGCCATGTTTAAACTTACAGTCCTATTTCATGGTTATCAGGAACCAGATGAAACTTGCTATCACAAGCAAATGAGAAGACATTGTTGACCATACCATGTTACTACATTGTCCAAACACTTTCAGTGCTGTTATTTGTGCAACGGAAATCAGTATCGGGTCATTAGACCAAACATCTTCATTCGTCCATGGTGTGGAGCTGACTATCACAAGCTAGGTCCATGTTGCTATCCCAAGCAACCGAGTCCAATGATACAGCGTTATCCCAAATGTCTTCGTTCATCCTTGGTGTGGAGCCAGGTCCACCCTGCTATCCCGAGCAACCGAGTATAATGTTTCATCGTTATTCCAAACTTTTTTGTTGGTCCTTGGTATGGAGTTCGTTATCACAAGCTAGGTCCAGGTTGTTATCCCAAGCAACAGTGTCAGAACATTATCCCAAACGTCGTGTTAGGCACACTCTGCAGCGCCAGTGAGGCATTCAAACTAATACTCACTTAACTTGCACCTACAACAGATTGGATAGTCGACAATTACTTGATGCTGACGCCACTTCAGAGAACGATGCCTGCACGCCACTTTCTAATTTTGCTCCGCGACGAAAAGAACCTAGAGGCGACCGTCGGTCGGTATCTCGTTCGACAATGCACATCTATCGGCCAACCTTCCGTCCTGTTCTCTGATTCAGCGGATCCTCGACACTGCTGAAAACGTAAAACGACGCTAAGGTCGCACGTCCCTTTTTTCAACTGTGCGTTTGGAGCAGTATTATGAGCACTTATTGTCTGCTTATTTCAGGGTGTGTATAAAACTGACTCATGTTTTTTTTGTCAAAATGACAACTTTTTTTTGCCAATTTTTTTACAGTCCCAGCTTCGAAACAAATAATCGTAAAGACATGAAATTAAGTGATTGCATTATGAATCAATAAAGGAACGTCCTTTATCGCTCATTTTCCACATATAATTTATTTTTCGCATAAAAATTTTCTTTTTCTTTTGAAGGAAAACGATTTTTTGAAAGTATGTGGATAAAAGACATAAAGAACTGAAAGAACAAGCCATCAAAGAAAAAATTCTCATTAGCTCAAACGGTTTTTGAGTTGTAGATGTAATTTGACAAATATTTTGGCAAAACCACGCCTCCCGCTGACCACGCCCTCGGCGGAAGATTATTGGCCCTATTTAAGACAGGTGCGTCATTCGTCATGCTGACTAGTTACCGTGTTGCCACGCGTGTGATTTATTCTTTGAGTACATAAGTGTTGTAGCTGTGATTATTTTCATTGTTTTAAGGGTATTTCGTGCTAATTGGTGTTTTGTTCTAACGTTATTCTCGCAGTTAGTTTTTGTTAAAATGCCTAAAGCCCGTGCTCCGCTATCAAGGAGGAGGAAAGAGATGTCTACGTCGAAAGAATGCTCTAAAAGCAAGGTAAGTATTGCTTTACTCGGGTTTGACAAATTCGATTTGTATGAAAACTATATACTCCAAACAAATTAAATTTGGCAGGTATATTAAGTAGTAATGTAGCAACCACACATGCATGGCACAGCATTTGTATTTCATCTGCTGTTATTCTAGATTTTATTATTGTTTATGCTATTTTTTCAAAAATAGCATCCGTGGAAATTCCAGAAGCAGAGTTTTGCTTTCACGTTAAAAACTACTTAGCAATATACTATGCCAAAAACCAACGTGACTGAACTGAACTTCAAAAGCAGAGAGATATATGAGCAGCTAAACTGTTAAACAGGAACTTCAAGCGCAACTGTTTAGAAAGAATTGAAATGCATTTTGAGGAATTACGAAATTGATTTCAAGTCGTGAGTATATGCTCAAAACATCTGTCATGGTTCGAAATGCACAAACGACGTCTACGTAACTAATCTTTTCAGTCTGCGGAAAGCCTGTGGATTTTGCCTTAATGCTGTTGCTTCTGCTCTTAGATTCTGGTGCAAACTTGAAGAGGCTAGTACACGAACAATAAAAATTAAATTTTCGTCTTCTTTTCATTATCTGTATGTAATATTTCATGCAATTTTCCTTTTTTTTCACTGCTCATTGTTGCTAATTATTGTAGGATTAATACCTGGAAATTCCCAAAATCTGGAGATAAAGACGGATCAAAAAGGAAGGTAAATAGTATATTTGAGTTGCCGGTGTTAAAAGAAAGCAGTAATTAAATGTTTGTTGTTTCAGAGCAGCAGCAACAGCAATAAGGAAGAGTCCACACGCTTTTCGCAGAGTAAAAGGAAATTTTAGAGCGAATTATGTTTATGCATTTCGAACCGAAATACATGGTTTAGGCATATGTCTGAATTAATTATGAACCTAAGTTACTTGCGGTTAATTTTGAATGTGGACTGTCATGAGACCATCCTATACATCTCATTGAAGTATTTATTTACGACTCAAACCAAACTGGATATAGCGTGTTTGTAGAGTAATTCTAACTTACCATAGCTTTATTTGAACGATGATGTTTTTTCCTTATTTAGCTTCATCAATGGCGTAAAATATATACCTTGTAGTGACACGTTTCTGGATTCTTTTATCTAGGTTTTATTTTTCCATGTAGTTTGTACTTTCCATATTGCCACATTTTTCGGAATTACCCTGTATCAATAGACTTATTACAGATTACTGCAACAGAGCAGAAATGAAAATGACCAGGAATCTACATCACCCACAATCATCAGCTATCCTCCTCCTGCTTCTACTGCCAACAATAAGGATGAAGATACTAACCCATCATGTGATAGCGAATACGAGGATTATTTCGAAGTTACGGGTGATGAAAACTTCCGAAATATTTCTGAGGAACTAGAAGGCAGGAGAATAGTGAACTTAGGCCATATACTATTCGAGTATGGAAAAGTGTTAAATCACTCTAAAGCCTGTACAATGGGCAGAATGGATTTTGTGGAGGAAAAAATGATAGGACATCTCGTCAAGCTACACTTTTTTGCGACAACTGCGAAAAAAGAATGGTCATTGAATCTGAGCCACCCTGTACTACGAAGAAATCCGTTAATACAGCTGCAGTTTGGGGGAGTATTTCGACAGGAATTGGTCACAGCCAACACGAAGAGTTAATGGGTGTTTTAAATGTACCAGCTATGACTTTCCGAACTTTCAGGAAGAAAACATCAACTGTCAAGAAGGTAAGTCAAATCTATCGGAATTATTGAATATAAAAATTAGCGCCCCACTACTTTGAAAGTTTTTCTCAATTTAGTTGTTTACCTACAAATGTGCGGCTAGATTTGTGTTATTATTAGGCATGATAACTTAAACAGTTCATTATACAAAACTCACCCTATATATGACTCAGTTTAATAGCTAAGTGTTGATCACTATGATAGTGATTCTACTAGGTACCTAATAGATGAAGTGATTGCGTTTGGCCAGACAACATAGCGTCCTAATTTGTATTTGTAAAAATTTTTCAAACATGCTTTTCCTGATTCAAGGTATGGGAAGAAATTCTGAACGATGACATGAAAGCTGCTGGCATTGAAGAGAAACGGGTTGCAATTGAAAAAGGCAATCTCATGCCTGATGATACCCCATACATCACCGTTATCGTTGACGGAGGATGGAGTAAAAGGACCTACGGGCATGGATATGATGCCTCTTCTGGTGTAGTAAGTTAAAGCCCTCCTGATCACATACCTTATACTAATGATAAATATTTTAGGCTGTTATTATTGGTGCTGAGACAAAGAAACCTCTTTTCTTGGGTGCTTGTTTTACGACAAAAAGGATATTCCACCAAAACCACATGAATGTGCTAAGAACTTTAGTGGACCATCGACAGCTATGGAGCAAGACATCATAGTTGATGGATTTTGTCACAGTGTGGCACAGCATGGACTTGCTTACAAATATTTAATCGGTAAGATGAATGATTGAAAACGGAAAGGATAATAAAAATGTGTTTACATACACGAACACTTGTAACAATTTGTTTTAAATCACTTCTGAGTAATATTATCTAATTTTCCATGAAAAGATTACAATTTTTGTAAACATTGTCCATTAATACCTTAATACATATTATGGTTGACACGGATTATACACAATCCAGGTATCGGATATCAACTTCAAATTAACTTGTATAAGAGGTATTCTCAGCTACCTGGTTATAACTGTGAAATTACTACCTTCAGGGAAAACGTAATAAGCCATATAATTTCTATAAGTAAAGCTAAGTTACAAAAAAAGGCATAGCTTTTTTTATCAAATTTTGAATTTCAATATTAACTCCTACACACCGCACAATTTTACGGCTTGGGAAGGTTATGAGTCATTTTTTGCAGCCGTTTGTAAGAACGATTTATTTGTTCTGATACATGCATCACAGAAATCAATTTCATTTATATTGTGTTATCTCTGAAAATAACTAAGATCTAACTATATTTATGCACAATTCCAGGGAATTCAGCATACAAACAAAAAAAGATATCTCAGAAACCACATAGCACTTAGGGCATTGCGGTTTTCAACAAAAAATCATGAAAGAGCCTTTCCAATTACCCAAAAAATTGTCGGCTTATGTACCATTGACTATGTATGTTTATTATATTTAAGCCTCACTTTAAAGTTTCATTGTTCACTCCACGCTTGAACAAGTGTTTGTCCCATTCCTACATTACTACCCAATTAATAGTTGTCATCATTTATCGATGATTATCGGTCGATCAATATCGGTCGCTCAATGATCGGTTGACTAAAATTGACTTGATAGTTTTAATAGACTTTAAACTGCTTTATAGGTGATGGAGATTCAAGCGTCTATGCGCGAATTGTCGAACGAGTACCATATGGTAGACATGTGGAAAAAATAGAATGTGCCAACCACATGACCAGGTGTGTTAACGACAAGTTACACAAGTTAGTTGCAAACACATCATTTCCATTAGAGATGGGAAAGAAGCTCACTGATAAGCAAAATGGAGTTTCAAGAATCGAGAGGATTGTGAAAGGGGTGAGAACGGCCATTATCAGAAATGTGAAAAATGCTAATGCTCTGAGGTTGGAGATATCTAATATTCCCAATCACGTATTTGGACGTCACACAAATTGGTGAGTGAAAAAAGGATACACAATTATTTATTAAGACATACAGAATATTCAACAATGACCTGGGGCACACATTCCATTACAATACTTTTTCGCCAGTGGCGTGAGAAGTGAAATATAGTTGGAACACACTATCGGAGATTTTGGGGTAGTGTACTGTATAAAAATTATGACTTCAAACAGGAATGGCAGACATTTAGTAATATAAATAAAATTGCTGATAAGGCAGTCGGAAAGGAGTTATATTTCGGAAAATTCTGTTATTTCACAAACTGTAATTCTCTAATATTCTATTTCTATTTTAATTCAGTTATTGTGCAAACATGTAGCTTTTATATTGAAGTGTTGTGTTTGCGGAGACCAAAACAGTTTTAAGCTCATTTTTAACAAAAAAAAGTCAATAGAGACATGACTATATTTAACCACATTATGTAATGATGTCACTTTGGCACCTTATGTCTTATTTCACTAATCTGTATCTCATACGTTACGTGCCCAAAACCATCCATTTCGTAGCTTGATGTATTAATGCCTATCTAATACATTTTTATTCCTTTATAGTGGTACGTTCTGCGACAAAAAAAATGAGGTCGATCAAGTTCAATTTATGGGAGATAAACTCCATTTGGAATTAAAAAAGGTCCTGGAGCCCATCGTGACGAAAGCTGATCGACTGGCACACAATCAAACAACAAATCAAGCTGAAAGGTAAAAAAATCACGCTTATCTCATACTTTTTGCTACACATTTATCACTTCTCCTTGATAACCACAAGGTGGTATACGCGTTTCTTGATATCAGCTCATCTTTTGATGAATTAATTTACAATGATATGCACTACTCGAAAGTTGAATTGAATATTATCTAAAACTGCCATTTTCAGGTCTTTGAAACTTATCCAAAATAACCAATTCTCAATCAATGAAACTGAAATAATTGCCAGAAATCTCATAAATAACAGGGTGCAGTAGCCAAATTGGATGAAAGTAGCATAATATTCACTGCCACTGATTTATTGCTGCTGCGTTCCAGTCTGGAACTTAACTTAAAAGAGTTAAATAAATTAAAAACTAATAAACCATGTTTTTAATTTGCAGATATATGTCTCTAGTTGCTAAATGTACGGGGGGTAAGCGAGTCAATTCCACGAAAAGGAATTCCTACACAGCTAGAGCCTACGCAGCAGCTATATCACATTCCAGGGTGGCACATGGGGGCTTTCGAGAAGAAGAACTTCTCCATAGGAGCCACCATGGCCAAAGTCTGTCTGAAAAGAGCAAGGGCGCTGGAAAGGAGTAGAGTAGTCTGCAAGAAAAGACCAAAAAAGCAAGCTTCTAGTGGGCCGGACGTGCATTACGGTCCTAATGCAGCTGCCGAGGATATCAGCGAGGACGAGATGGAAAAGAAGAAAGATAAGTTTCTGCAGACTCTAGCCAAGCGAGTAGAGTCAAGGGAGCAGACTAAAGAAATAGAAACCTCTACAAGGGGTCAGCATGAAAATGCTTTGTGGAGGAGTCTACGCAAAGAATATTTGACTGCATCAAATTTCGGCTGTGTAATTAAAAGAAGAGCGTCTACTCCCTGCCACAACTTAGTCAAAAACTTATTATATAGGACTGATAGCTTGAAAACGCCAGCAATTGTGTATGGCAGGGTACATGAGGTTACAGCCAGGAATAGGTATGAAATGGAAACGGGATCATCCGTTGAAGCGTGCGGACTTTATGTGAGTCAGGAATATCCTTTTTTAGCAGCTTCACCGGATGGTCTCGTCGGCAGGGAAGGCCTCATAGAGATAAAGTGTCTGCCTTCAATTATGGGATCTCTAATCGATGGCGTGAAAAGAACCTCATGCTACTCGGTAGAAAATGGCAATGTATCCCTGAAAAGAAGCCATAATTATTATTACCAGGTTCAAGGGCAGCTGAATATTACGGGACGCACCTTTTACGATTTTATTCTCTATTGCGATTCAGGTTTCCACGTAGAGAGAATTCATAAGGACGAACAACTATGGTGTGAGGTAATGGTTCCCAAAATAACATCTTTTTATAAAGAGTGTATTTTGCCCGAAATCTTAGACGGCAGAATTCCTCGCGGTATGCAAGTACGAGAAAGTATACTTTATCTGAAGTCACTTGAAACACTGTGAAATAATAAAAAAAATATTATATCTATATTTAACACAATCGCCGCAAAAATCGCCAAATTTCGCAGCAAATATCCCCTGTATAAGATCAAAGGCAGTTTCACCGGTCCACGTGGAGTAAAGCACGCCTATGCGTGGACATAGCCAATGAGAAAGCGTATTTCAGAGCTCGGAACAAGTGCAGGTGGCTACTGAAAATTGAAACAGTTTAGCCAGTGCCGTGTAGCGGTGAATAAACGTGTTTTCTTTAGTCTGTCCGTGTTTTTTCATAGATTTTATTAGTTTGTGTGTTTTTGACTTTTGAATACTCAGTTCTCTTGTTGATTTAATTGTTGTGTTGATTGTTCTTGTGTGTCCTAAATATGGCTCTTTGGAGACCTTGGGAAAATGCTCCAAGCCACGAGGAGATGGTTGATGAACCTGTGCAGGCAGAATTCTTTCATAAAGATTTGGAGGAACAGACCCAAAGAGTAATCCTAAATATGTATGATTGTCTGAAAAACGAAAATCCAGATTCCTCGCAAAATCAAATTTTAAACAGAATTTGTATCCTGACAAAAATCAGTCGGTCTACCATTTATCGGGTTATAAAAAGGCGAGATGTAGTCAACCATTCCTTCCACAGAAAGCGCATAGGGCAAAAATTAAAAAGAATAGACGTGGGTTTTCAGAAAGATATTCGTCGTATAATATACGGATTTTATAAAGAAAATTTGGTGCCCACGTTGGAAATGATACGGGATAAATTAAAAGATTATCCTGAAGATTTTTATAATTACAAATGCTTAGACTCACTGCATTGTATTGTAAAACTGTGTGGTTTTCAATACAAAAAATTAGATAAAAGAATGGTGATTATGGAGTTGTCTTGAATCGTTGAATTGCGCCAAGAATTTTTGCACAAAGTTAAAATCTATAGAGAGCAGAAAAGAAATCTGATTTACCTGGATGAAACGTGGTATGATACCCATGATGTTGTGCAGTACGGCTGGATTGACGACAGCAACAAGTGCATTTTAAATGCACCATGCAACCGTGGAAAACGAATCATTATTCTCCATGCTGGCAGTGAAAATGGATTTATACCTAATGCCTTGCTGTTATCTGCCAAAAATATCAAAGAATCATGTGCCGACTATCATGAGGACATGACCTCCGACTTATTTGAAAAGTGGATAGAGCAGCAGTTAATACCAAACATTTCCCCAAATTCAGTGATTATTATGGACAATGCGCCATACCATTCCCGACAGAAAAACAAAATTCCGAATACAGGCACAAAAAAACAAGACATTATTGATTTTATGAAGGATAAGGGAATGGAAATACCACAAAAATCAACCAAAGCCATATTATTGGATCTTATTAAAAGACAAAAATTTGAAAAAGAGTATGTTGTTGACAATCTGCTTCAGCAAAATGGCCATGAAGTATTACGTCTACCTCCCTATTACTGCATTTTTAACCCGATTGAGTTGGTCTGGGCTGCTTTAAAAAAAAGTAAGAAAACATAATCAGACCCCTCAATTAAGTGAATCGCTATTGGCCACAATAAGAGATGCAGTATCTCATATTGCTGCCACAGACCTGTGGAAGCAGTGTTCTAGGCATATTATTGAAAAAGAAAATGAATATTGTGTTTTGCCTCCTGTAAATCTATGATACGTCATGAAATTACAAAGGACCAAAGGTTTTTATGCTATTTCAAGTGACTTCAGATATACCATACAAGCAAACCGATTCAAATAAATAAAAAGGTACAAAACAAGCGGTAGTTAGTACATTATAGTTGATTTGTATTTTATTATTGTCATTGTTATGTCCACCTTTACTTCAAAGCTCATGCTCAGATCGAATATACATTTTGTCAATAAATTTCTTATATTTTGAAAATTTTAAAAGTTCCAATCATTCTTAAATTTTTGAATATTATTAAGATTTCAAAAATTGTGAAATTTGACAATTGTGAAAATTTTATAAGTTGTGAATATTTTATTAATTGTGGAAATTCCGAGAATTTAGAAGATTATGAATTTATTGAAAAATATAGAAATTCTGTAAATTTGAAAATATTCAGGATTTTATAAATTTTGAAAATTTGAATAATTTAGAAAATTTCGAAAATTTTCAAAATTGCATAGTGTGAAAATTCAACATAAATTCTGAAAAAATTGAAAAATCTTGTAGATTTCGAATATTTAGAAAATTTTCAAGATTTTAAAATTTTTCAATATTTTGAAAATCATAATAATTTAGAACATTTTATAAATCGAAAAAATTTTGAAATTTTCTAGAATTTCGATGATTTTGAAGCTTGATAAATTTTGAAAATTTCTAAACTTTCGAAAATCATGAAAATTTTTAAAATTTTTAGGTTTTAAATTTGTAAAATTTTGAGAATCTTACAATTTTTTTAAATTTTGAAGATTCTAAAAATTTTTAAAATTCTGAAATTTTGAAATTCTTTGAAAATATATATTATATACATATGTATGTCTTAGTTCTCGAGATAAATTTATCAAAATCAAGAAGCTGATAAGAAATATTCACCCCCCTCCCTTCCCCATCTGGAGGATATCATTTATGGAAGCCTTTGTTAATGTCAGTTTATTTTATAGATAAAATTATAAACAAAAATACCCCCTACTTCTGGGCTATTTGAAATAGCTTAGGTCCCTCAGTACAAAGGGCGTTACCTCGCTTCAACCCTTGCTTGGGGGTGGAATTTCCAAAATTGCTTTGTGAGTGCTCATTTAATTTATATGTATGAACCAAATATATATAAAAACCAATATTTATATCACGAACTAAAATAATAATAGTTTCTTGATGCACATGGGCACATTTACCTCCATTTCAACCCCTTCGTCTCCAAGGTCTAATCTATATCTGTTCCAAAATGCATCGGAATTGGTTCAGCCGTTTTGGCGTGAAAACGGAACATACAAACACACAAACGTACATACATTTATAATATTAGTAGGGATGCTCATATCTGTATCTAGCAGGTATATTATACTTAAGTGGGATTTTGAAGTTTATTTGTCTATATGTATGCATTTGGATTGTTGGTCCACTGAAACTGTATACAGGGTGACTTCGAAGTTGAGTCATTTATTTTAACAGTGAATAGTTCTGATCAAAAGAAATGTTCTTTTCCTTTACCATTTTTCTGGTAAAATTAAAGTAACAAAGTTATAGCCCTTTGGAAGTTTGAGTACCGCCCTGTCTCAATATCATGTGCTCGTGTTTGGCAACAACGGATATAATCCGCCTTACCGGTTCATCGCATCGGAAACAAAAAAGCGAAAGAATTTGGAACGATGTTTGTGTACAGTTTATTATTTTATTCAGTTCAGTTATACATACAGTCAGTGTCAGTGTCGCGTGTGAATAGTGTCTGTTGCGTGGCTCAAACGAAATAAAAAATGGCACATGTTTATGCGGATCGGTTTCCCAATCGAGTGCAACCAACCCCTCGTGCCTTTGTTAATGTAGTACAACGGGCTCGTGAATCAGGTGACTTAAGACCTCACAGGGGACCTCACGATCAAATACAGGTCCGCACTGAAATACTTGTCGGGAGGATACTTTATAAAACAAGGTAAAAAATTTTTTTAATTTTTTTTATTTTTACACACATATTTTGGTGTATCTTCCTTCTACAATCATTATCTGAAAATTAATGACTCAACTTCAAAGTCACCCTGTATATGTGAATAAACTTATACTACCTATGATGTCTATTTTTTCAAAGTAGCTTATATACATACAGTGCTTTTCAATGGTCCCTCTACTTTTTGTTTGAACGGGTTACGTTAGCTAGCTGAAATTCATGGGTGCAATAATTTTGGAACATCTTTTAAATGGACTGAAAGGTCAGGTGCTACCTCATTCTTACTAGTGCTTTATTCTAGAATATAACATTTCCAAGACTGGCGAACTGACAGGCTGTCAAAGTTGACGGGTAGTTGTATGAAAGGGTGACAATTTACCAAAATCCCATATAGCCTGGCGCCGGCAGGATGACTAGGCCGGTGCGCCGTTCTGGAAACGTTGTGTAATCACACGGCAATGGGTAGGCGTCTTCAGAGCCCAGTGGGCCAGGCGTTCGATTTAATCATGAATTTCGTCATTGTACTGCCACCTTGCGGATATAATTTTTTCTGGGGGGTGGGCTGGGTTTGACAGGAGAACAAGGAATGGGTGGTTATAGGGTGCCAGAGAGGAGGAAGGTAGGTGCCACCTTCCTTCGCTGCGTGCGCGCTTTTAAATCGCGGGGGATTGGTACAACTACAAGGGCATTACAATATGTATTCTAAATATTTACTTCGACGAGGACGGAACATAATCTGCTTCACAGATGGCATTATTGGAAGTGTAAGCTGTAAGTTGTATACTATAGCTAGAAGGAAAGGCACTGCATAGGTGCATAGTGAGGACTTGTGTGCTAATAATATCTGTTGATAATTCCATTGGTTTCTTGTCTCAAATATACTTACTTGAGATTCAAAGCTAGAAATTAGTTGGGCATCCACTTTTTTTAATTTTGATGTCAATAGAAAGTAGCGCCTAGATTTCAGTCATTGCATGCACTGTGGCGATTTCCCATTCAGCAATAATTTTCTGTCATACCGGATATCATTGTATACATATGCAGTCCAATACACATAATCATTCAGATGCGATTTTGCGACTCGACCAACTTCTTTTCTTTCACATCTTTTCAGAGGTAAGCACTAATTGGCTTTCTGCAACCCACAATGGATGTTTGAGCATGTCGTGTCGTTGAGCTATTCCTCCACAGATCTACGATTTTGATGACGCTGACGGCGATCATAGTGAGCAAATGTGGAATAAACTACTTGCAAACTAAAAACTACCTAGTCTGTGAGATGGCATTTTGTCGGCTTTTTTGACGTTTTTTTTTTTTGATGTTTTTTAGGTCTTTTACGTAAAACCGTTGCACTACTGGTACTTTCCAGGTTATAGATGGCCGAAGGATTACCGGACAGAGAGACAGGCAGACCGGCTAACAGGCCGAGTGGCAGACATACAGACCGGCAGATAGGCAGACAGACCGACTGAAATGTGGGGCGTTGTTTTGCTATATAACATTCAAAAAACGTAATTTCTTATTTTCGAATTTTTCCGTAAATACAAATCTTCCTCGCCAGCAGGCGTAGCTGGTAAAAGGAGTAAAATGAGATTGAAAAATTTGAAGTCGGTTTGCTGCTTACGAAGCACAATAACTGCATTAGAACTGCATTAGAACAATATTCAATAACCAACTAGTAAACATCAGTTTTTCCACTGTGTTTTTTTCGTCAGAATTCTATGCTTTATCCGAACAAAAAGAGTCCAGTCGATGTTTTAATACTAGTTGTTGACCAGTTTAGCCTAAAAATATGCTGGAATTCGAAAACCCAGTGCGCCATCTTTGATCATGCTTTATGTCGAAACGTTGAAACTGTTATACTATTCGTCATTATTCGTCAGAGCGGTCCAGTGGAGCTTTGCTCTTAGTTAAAAGTCTCGTCGGTCTGTTAGTCTGTCAGGTCTGGCTACCCAGATACCAAACATGTTTAAGGAGAAAAGGGAAAGAAAGAAAGGAAGGAAGGAAGGAATAGAGCAAAGAAAAGAAGTAAATCAATTGAAATAGCTTAAGCATTATTGCTTCGACTACTCGAATTATTTTGTAACTCCAAAAAACAATTTTGATCGGTTTTGTATACTGAAATAATTTTGACTGGACTGAATATACAATTTAGTTTTGATCACAGTGGGAGGCGCGGCCTGGAATGTTTGCGAACTTGCTCGACTGTGTAGTCTACTGAATCATGCAAAAGATGGTTGCTGTGCGATTCCGCTTGATTATAACGCCGCTGCGCCTGTTGTTTTACGTAATCCCTTAGATATGGGATATCAAGATCTCTGTGAATAGTCGCATTTGACACGTACCAAGGGGCGTTAGTAATTGTGCGTAGGGTTCTGTTTTGTAGGACTTGCAGTCTTTGCATGTGGGTCTTGGCAAGAAAACACCAATCCGCGGATGCGTAGGTAATTGCAGGTCTTATGACCATTTTATACAACCGAATCTTGTTGAACAAACTTAATTTTGAATTTCTGCACAACAAAGGATAAAGCTGCCGAAAGGTAATTTGGAAATTTGTTTTCAAAATATCAGTATGTTTCTGCCAGGGCAACCCCTTATTGTTATTACCTTCTCAGAATGTTTCAGTTACAGGTTAAAATAAATCAGAGATGAATCGAATAGAATCTAAATTAGAACTGAAAAATACGTCGATATTATATTTGATGAGGCCTTCGGGAATGGGATCTTTGCAGTTAAAGTTATGTCAATGCCATCTGAGTGGCCTGAAAGGTAACAATGACAGCTGTTTTTGATGTGTATTAAAGTCACCCCAAAAATGAATATACTACGAGTATAATCCAAAATAATCAACTTTACTTCTTTCAAGGTACTCTAAACAACATAGTGCAATTTGTGATATAACATTTGAATCATGTAAATATCTCCTCATTGGATTCACATTTAATGTTTTATCTACTTGCAAGTTTTCTCTCTTAATCGGTCCTTCCATCTAGAAATGTTTTTATTCACATACTACCAAAAAAAGTAAAGTAAGGACGTCATACTGTATTATCATTTTAGCAACCTGGGATTAAATTCTCTACACGTTTAAATACCAATGGACCACAAGTTGAAACTACTACCCCTTACCGCAATGAGACTGGATGACAGGCTTCCCTTGTCCTTGCTGCCAAAGTGTTCGATGACCTGCCAGTTGGTCTTTCTGATGGGTGCTGTCCTGAGCGTGGTCATCGAGCTGGTGGATTCAATCCTCGTTGAGGGAAGGGGCGTGGATGGGGAGGCGAAACATGCAGGATCCCCGCCAGTGTCTGAAGGAGAATCGCTGCCTCCTCCGTCACCCAGGCGGGACTGTTTTAAGGACGTCCAACGTCGGACCATGCCTCCAGCACCTCGACGCGGCGCCAGAGATACATCCTGAAACAAACAAGATATAGTTGAGGACAAAGTTAGAGTTGTTGCGCGGCAAAGGTAACGAATCCCTAAATCTACCGTTACGTTATCTTTGACAGAGTGTTGGAAGAAAGAAAAGCTTCTATAACCACTAAATAAAACCGTGGTAAATTGAGAGTACTGACTACTGACAACCATGACCTAATGGTTATTTTTTTTATATTGACGTGAATGGAACCCCAAAATTTCAAAGCATTTCAAAAATAGCCTCAAGTAGATTATCTCTATACATCCCACCCATTCGAAAAAACTTCTTGTACCATTATCCACGTAGTGCGAAGGGATCAAAGAGCCAGAAATTCACTGTTTGGGCTTTTCATGGAAAAAAGCTTCCTCGGATTGCAGCAATAATCGTATCTGGAGACGGGAGCCTCACATTACCGGAAAACTGCTTGCCAATAATGTTTGATAATTACAATCCAAGCATTACGCCCAAATAAATAAATATATATATATACAAAGAGAATATGATCATGCGGAGAAAGGTATATAACAACAAGTAGGAAAATAATGGGCAAAATCCGCAAAAAAGAGGAAAGTGGATTCGTGCAGAAAATAGGATAGGTAACCAGAGCGATACGTATTTCTGCTGGTTGGCTTCATCAGGCCCGGAATGAATGCACATATGAAACTACAAAAGTAGATACACATGCCCACATGTAACCTGAGGAAACGAAGTTGGAGGGTCTCCTTGGAAATTCGAGGTCGTATAGCCATTTTATGCTACAATGTGTAGGTTGGCTCTTGTTGTGGACTTCGTGTGTCGTTTTTGTTTATGTGAAATATGTCTAATGGGTGCATATAATTTCCTGAGCTGAGAGTGTATTATTGTAATAACAACAAAAAATTGCTCTACAAACTCCCCCACCGATCTACAACCCCTCACCACCCAACTTTTCACTCCTAGAAATTTTTCAGAAACGTTTGCCATTTGCACGTATCGAATGTGATACGTCGCCTTCCTCCCAGTGCCCAGAGCGAGCGCTGTCATTTGATTATGTGTAACGGAACCCAGGAGAAGAGTTCCGTCTCTCTCCTCTTCGCTTCCATTTCCCTCGATCAGCGTGTACCTTTCTCCATTTGTTTTTAAGATAGATATTTGATTCTGCACTGGAATACTGAAATAAAAATATCTCAAAGATCGGAACAAGTGAAAAATTAATTTTTTATCATCACCCAATCATAATTATTGTCAATAAAAATACCGGGGCGGTACTACAAGACAGCTGGCATGGAATAGCGAGAGTATAAGTTGCAATTAGCGCCCTCTACATACTATGTCAAAAAATAAAATATAGTCGAAATCGTTATCAAAACAAAACATGCGATTTTCTATTGTCATGTTGATTACAAAGTTAGCTTTAGTTTAAAGAGAAAAAATGATTTTGAAAATTAAACTTCGACAACCCACATCTGATTTAGGAACAAAATATAATACTGTCATGAGTGACCACCCTGTTAGGCTTTACACGCGCCAGCTCACTAGCCTTAGAACCTAAACCACATCCACTAATAAGTATTATAAGAACTAGTTAGGGTGACACCTGATGGCATGCTCACTCTGGAGACAGTCTCCTTTGGTGTCCCAGTGCCAACTAGAGAAAGTACCGTCTTTTATATTCTTATATTCAATAGCTTATTTATCATCACTTCCGTGTTTTACCATTATCAATCCTTTGCATATTTGGTTCAATATTATTATCTTCACGAGTTTTATTTGTGGATGATTGTTGGCGCGTCCATTACCAATCACCATATATTAACCTTTAATGACATTTAGCAACAATCTCACATACTATTGTAAGTAATTTAAAATCAGTTTGCACAATAGTCGCTTTTTCTTCCTAATGTTATTGTAGCTCCTGAAGATGATGGCATAGCCCGTCGAAAGCTAGAGACTAACAAAGTATAAAGAGTCCTCGTCGCTTTAACCTTGTCGAAGTACCCATCTAAAGGCGGAAGCTTTATTTTTTCACTTAACTATATATATAAAGAGAAAATGATCATGCGGAGAAAGGTATATAACAAAAAGTAGGAAAATAATGGGAAAAATCCGCAAAAAGGATGACAGTGGATTCGAGCAGAAAATGGGATCCTTGTATTTCTTTGGGTAGAAGGCAAAGTTTTGCATAAGTACACTCTTACAATATATATATATATATATATATATATATATTGTAATATAATATATATATATATATACATATATTTATCAAATACGAATATAGATGAGAAGACGCCATCCTTATTTTTTGAAGTCACAATTACGCATGCTAGTGGCTATCCTCAAAATAACGGGTCAAGTTAGCAAGCTGAGGTATGGATTAATGAAATTGATGTATAGGTACTCTACAGGGTGTTTCAAATTCAAGCTTCACCATAATGATCTCGGAAACTATAAGAGATACAAATTCGCTCAAATTAGAGCAAATCTGCGTAAAAAAGTTTTTATTTTTTACTGACATAATTTGTAGTGGGATTTCAAAATAAATTATACAATAACATTGCCACTTGTTCTCCTCTACAAGAAGGTATAATCACAATTTCAATATGATATTTCGTCTCTTGTCTTAAAGCATCAACTTTATTTTTTCTTACGGGAGCCATATTGGATTTTTGCGCAGAGGAATAGAGTTTGTAATTCTGATGCCAAAAATATATAATATCTACGTCATACATTCGCATTGATAATCATTTGTTTCGCATACCAGATGTATCGGAATACACCTTTATTTTTTCCTGATGTTATTAAAGGTGGGATTTTCAAACTGACATTGCTTCTTTCGACTTAAATCACAAACTCTGTTGTCTTATATGGATGGAATATTGGAGTTATGTACATTTATGTGAACCTTTTAGTCCTAAATTCAGTGATATTTCCTTAGTTCGCCATGAATTTGTTGTTGGATCTGAATTATAAGGAAACAAAAAGGTATGCTGAAACCTGAACACAAAACGAAAATTTTATTGATGGTAATAACACTAGGAATCATAAATATGGAGAGGCAAATCATAGCAGATGTTCAAAATGTTTTCCGTTTTTGTATATGCAAAGCCTGTCTCTGTACATTGTTCACTGCTCGATTTATTTTCCTTCATCTCAGTCTTCCAAACTCTGTTACTATATTTAATTTGAGGTCTGGTCTGGTATACGAAACAAATTAAATCTGATAATTTCAAGGCCTGCCTAGGAACTTACGTTTTTGTTGAATAACAAGGTTTAGCAATGTCAATATACGACATACTATACATTTCTGAAATCAGAATTAAAAACTCTATGCGTCTGTGCAAAATTTCAATATGGCGTCCATAAGAAAAAATAAAGTTGA